>CAIGRN010180103.1:0-11384 GCA_903798345.1 Fraxinus anomala | reverse complement strand
CCAATTTCATCCAAACTTGTCCAATGTGATTTTTAACTAAATCAATCATAGAATAACCTAAATATAGTAAAGATAAATCTCAATGCACAAAATATTTTACCATATTTTTGATAAACTGGACACTTGACGCCCCCTATTAGAGGGGTGCAAAATTTTCGAGTGTAGCATGGTATAGTAAATGTCCGCTCAATATAATAATAAGGGCGCAAAATTTTTGAGTGTAGCATGGTCCATATAGTAAATGTCCACTCAATATAATAATAAATAAANTAAATAAAAATCAAGCTCGAATAAATACAAACACTTATATATATATATATATATATATATATATATATATATATATATCTCTCTCTCTCTCTCTCTCTCTCTCTCTCTCCCTCCCTCCCATTCCTTGATTTTCACACACAAATATGTTCTCCCAATGATTTTCCACACATACAATTAAATTTTAACTCTCTTCCTCTCAATTGATTTATTTCATTTTAGAGTTCAGAAAATACACAAGCAAACATTTTGAACATGAAATTTTAACTTCAATGTCTATTCATCTAAAAGCCTCTCAATTTAATTGCCACTAAACGGCAATATATGCATTGGAAATGCTCCAAGGCTCGAAACATGCTCGAATCCAGATTTTGATCAATCGAATTGGATTTGGATGAATGATCCACACTTTTCAAAGCATAAATGGGCGGTCTTTACGTAAAACTCATAGGCAAAGCTCCTTCACCCTCGTAATCTAGGACAAATTTCTCGGTCAAATCAACAAGAACTAGAAAGTTATTCACATATTACATATTTTATCATTTTCATGCGCGCTTTTGGCATCAGCATTCTCCATTTCGCTTTACAAAAAACTTTCAATTCCGTATTATTACCAGAAGGTCCAAAACTCATCAAGCAACAAAATTTTCTTCTTTTCCTATGAAGACCGACACGATATCCTCCCTTCGACTTCTTGCTCTTTTAACACAGTTTTTGTATCAGGGAGGAGAAGAAAAGAGAAGCATCTTTGAAGCCCACAACGAAAGTAAATCGAAAAATAAATATTTAAATTCAGTATATTATTTTTTCACAAGGCGAAGAGAAAAGGCAAAAGAAGACGACAAAGAACCATTTTGAAACTTACACCACAAAATAGGGTCACAGAATATGAAACTAGTCGGATTTTGTCAAACTCAAGCTGAATTCCCACAATTTCTTCGCCAATTCTGCACCACCGGCCAGTGAACTTGGTTTACCTATATTACTGTCGACAAAATACTCGCCACTCACTCCCTTCACCTGTGGATGCAATGCAACATAGCATGTTGTAGCCGCTCCCTATAACAAATAAAGAATGAGTTCGATGAGAATAAAGTTCATAGAATCTTTGTTATAAACAAGTTGGTTCATTTTGTTTCGCGTATTACATCTGTATACCCTATTTGGTGAGGATTAAAATCAGATTTTTAGTATATTTTGATAAAAGTTGGTGAAATGTGTGGTTGAAAGAGAAAAGTTGTGGGTCCGTGAAGTTTGTGATTAAAATTAATTATTGACTTTGACTTCGATTAAATATGGATCTTAATTCCTACCAAACAAAGGCTATTACTTTCCGTGTAACAAGATCAAATTTTGGAGAACACATGTTTGGTAAGGAGGAATGTGAAGTACTGAAATGGGAAAATAAGCTAAAAGTTCGTGTTTTATACTCTCCAGTAAGATGTGCCAAACATGACTTGAAAGGTTAAACATACCTGTGGAATACTTTTAAGCACGTACTTTCCGATCCAGCTGGCCACACCTGTGAAAAGAAAATGTCAAAACACATCGGCCAGATGACTTTTTATGCGCTTGCGTATATGCGCCAAAATTACTTTCATGGCGGAGCAGGTTTCAGAATTCACAACTAGAGAAAACTTAGAATCTACATTTCGTGCATCTTTTTGATTTTTCAAGAATTGGAGTTTGAATCTTTTTACTCCTTCAACTTGAAACTATCTAATGCTATAGTAAAATAATGCAAAAGACAATCCTTCAAAGGTCATCACCTATTAATTCTGATTCTATCCATGTTTTTCATTATGCGGAATCAAGGTATGTTTGGGTAAGATTAAAAGAAAAAGAAAGTTACTTTTAAGTGATTTTCATGTTCCAACGCATGTTTGAATAAATTACTTTTTTCTTACTTTTTAAGTAAAAAAGTTACTTATTTTGAAAGTAACTCATAACCTACCGTCAAAATAAGTAAATTACTTAATTCCAGCTATAACCAATAAACCAAATTTTTTATTTTAAAACTTGAACTTCTAAGCTTAGCCAAACATGCTCAAAGAAGTTGGTCAATACGAACAACCAAAAGCCTTAAGCATTTTAGGTTCTTGCGCCTTTATTAAGGTGATAAAATGCATGCAATCTTCAGAATTACACAAGACTTAAATTTTGAAAAATGTCCATTGGAAGCAAAATTAAGGAATGGACCACCAAGGATGAAAATAAAAATCTAAAACAAAAAGCAACTTCTAAAAACAACGCGAACTTGTTTGGCAAAAAAAAAACAGTTACTTAAAAAGTAAGATGCTCTATTAATAAAATGGTCAGGGTGGCCAGAACTTTACCATCAATGAAACTGTGATGGCGCAGAAGGTTAGTGGCAATTGCTCCGGGATGAAGTGAATTAGCAGTTATATCAACTCCTCCTTCCTGTTGTAACAGAAATCAAATGTTACACTTCTACAAGTGTAGAATATTTAGTACACCGATACATCAAATGATAAGCAGGTACTTCTATCAATGAGATGCGGCTTATCATAAAATGAGAAATTTCACCAATGTCGGAACAGATTATGGTAGTTTCAAGACATTAACACCTCGGATTCTCTTACAAAATCTAACTACATAGTTAAAAAACCTAAATCTGCTGCTATGCCCAACCTATGAGTAGTAATAGCACGCTAAACTTAAAAAGTTAACTTATAAGTAGATTAAAAAAATTTCAAATAAATATTTTTTTCTTTGGTCAATTTTGAGAATAAGTTACTTATTTGAATATAAAGGTAAGAATACTTTCACAATAAGTAGCTCTTCTTATTTAAAGTAAGAAAAGAAGAGTAAATTATTCGAACGTGTTTTAATAAAATTTCTTAGGCACTTAAAACCATCTTATTTAGCAAATTTCCTTAGTTTTAAAAAAACTCGCTGTATTTAATACATCAAAAGAAAACCATAAACGTAGAAAATTCAAAAGGTGTTTTGTTAATCTTCTCCAAAACTTGGAAGATACCTTCAAGTTTAATAAAAAGGGGATTTTTAAGAAACAATTGCAAATAATGCATTGCAAAACACGTTTATAAACACAAACTATTTCGTGATATAATATTGCACAATTTCTAAATTTTAAGTCACGAAGATTACCTTCAGGCACCTTGAAAGCTCTTTAGCATGCAATATATTAGCTAATTTTGACTGTCCATAAGCGAGAATGCTGTAGTAACTGGAAAGAAATAATACAAGACAATAAGTGACTTCCCATTAGCAAAATGAAACAAAATTAGTAGAATTATAAGATTTTAGCACAGCCATGTATCATTGCTTACAAGAGGTCAGCTAATGACTTTCCATTAGCAAAATGCACAACAAATCCAAGAAAGAGAAAGCACCGTAGAACAATGTACGCAGTATGAAATTCAACTTCCGCACCATTTCTAAATCCTAACCTACCCTAATTGTTCCATCTTGCTTAGATTTCCTCCTCTCATGATTTATGTGATAAACTAATTTTCAAAGCTTTAACGTCCATACTTTTATTTGACTGTAACTGTTTGAGCTCCCATTCATAAAGACGTAGAATATAAGATAAATTAATATTTTATTGTATTCCATATTCTTTTATTATATATATATATATACTGGACATTGCATGGGACTATTATCAGTTGATTAAATAACATGACTTAATCTTGAGAAAAGCAAGATAGAAGTTTAATCACAACTTACCTAGATCTATCATTGATTTTATCAAAACGAATTCCTTCACGATAAACAAACCGATGACCCTCTGATGCAACAATGACAATCCTTCCTTCTTTCTGGCTCTCATGAGCAGTTTTTTTCATGGTGTCCAATAAAAGATTTGTTAGAAGAAAGTGCCCTGCACAAGAAAGTAAATTTTTTTCTTATTAGCGCCTTTTTTGAAGTTCAGCTCATTAAAGTGGAAACATCTTAAACACATTGGCTTGTTTGGTAGGTTTGGATTCTATGGCATTAAAGAATATAACAAATTTAAAATCTTGTCTATAGTACTGTCAAGATCTAATACTGCATGCCGAAGATGCCCATATTGATTCACAAGAAGAAAGCAAAGAAGGAGCTTAGAAGATTATTTTTTACCAAATAAAAGGAGGTAAATAAGAGTTTTAAGAGCGTTTTAGATATTCGATGATAGCAATGCATATTGCAAACTTATGTCAGATAGGAGTTACTTCAAATAAGAGAAAAATAGCATATTCAAACAAGTTGGAAGTGACAACCTCCCCCCAAAAAAAAGAAAAAGGAAAAATAAAAAGAAACTATAGTACAGATCTACAACACAAGATTTCAAACATTCAAAAACATGGAGAAAACTAATAGAAAAAGCACCTAGATGATTAGTTGCAAATTGCAATTCGATCTTGTCTTCAGATTCCATGAAAGGTGGAGCCATAACCCCTGCATTATTTCTTTCAAGCAACCAAGGATGTAAGTTTTTGTGAACAGGTAACTATAAGAAATATCGTGCATCAATGGCATACACTGTTTAGATACTAGTATGTAAATCAATGAATAATCTCACATGAGAATGTTCAAAGGAAGACCCAAGCAGTTATATTCTGATGCAAAATTCCTAACAGAAGACATGGAACTAAGATCAAGTTCCATAATATCAATTTTAGCATCCGGAATTTCCTTAATTATAGCTTCTTTAACTTTTCTACCATTGTCCATATTGCGTACTGCCATGATTACATGAACACCACGCAAGGCAAGGACCCGGGTAGTCTCTGTTCCAATACCACTGGATGCTCCTGAAATATACAGAAGATAAACACCAAAAGTCAGGAAAAGTACATTTTAGATTCTTTCTTCAAGCCATGAGAGCAGAAATATTTCCAATTCTACGAATTTTGTAATTATGAAAAGAAAAAAAAAATGATTGCATCATATTAACTACGCATGAATGCAAAGCATGATTAAAAAACTTACAAACAACTATGTCTAAGATCAAGAAGCACTACTACTATATTTAAGTTTTCAAAGCTGGCGGCAAGTGCGATAATTATAAAACAAATGATGGTGAGGATGAGTGGACAGAATTAGATAAATAATAGTTACCTAGCTACCTTCATTAAGGCAAATATAATCTTGCCAACTTCTAAATAGCTGAAAGCAATGTCGTAGTGTAGATCTTGAAGGAGGAAAAGAAAAAGAAAAACAGGTCACTGAACGCGCTAATACTAAGAAAGCTTTCAGCAGTATATCCGGAAACAACCATGGACAAAAAATTATAGCATGTTTGTCTAAGCTTAGAAGTAATTTATTAAAAATTTTCTGCCAAATATGTTTTGGGTTTTTTAGAAGTTACTTTCATAGAAGTTTTTACTCACTTTCCGAAAAACTACTTTTAGCCGCTATTTGTCTCCCATTCTTTCCAAAAAAAAAAAAAATTCTACATACTCATTTTCAACCACACATTCACACAATAAAATATTATACACGTAAACCCAAAATTTTTTATACTTTTTAACCACACATTCTCCAAAAATTCACTATTCAAAACAATATTTTTCCAAAAAAATGCCTCCAAACAGGGGCTTATTCTTTATAAGCTTCAAGCATGCTCTTAGTCTCACATTTTAGGTTATTGTGTTCCAAGTTCAAGCAATAGACAGAGCAACCAAATGGAGTTGAAATGACATACCTAAATGCATTATCTGATACCGAGTCATATGCGAATCTTATAGTACTCGAATAATTTAAACCATATTCGCAATTACTTAAAACAAGTTGGAATATGGGAAGCTGGTAAATTTTGTGGTTCAAAATCAGCCACATGCAAAACTTGGGGAGCAAGAATTGCCCAAGCTGCCCATAGCTTGCAAAATCTGCAAAATACAACTTGGGCCCAAGAATTTGTGCGCTATAAATACATGTCTTGCTTCCCATTTACATGGCCAGATGAGTGAAGGGGGGGGTTGACAGAAGATTAGCGATGCAAGAGTAGGAGCTTGTGAGTTTAAACTTATTGTGATCTCCATTACAGTCTCCCCCCATACCATGTAAATTGTATATTATTTTTTTATTACTCCCTCCGTCCCAATTATATATACTGAGTTTCATTTTTCTCTTGTCCCAAATATATAGGCTTGTTTCCTAATGTAGAATATTTTGTTGTGTTCCTTTACCAATATACCCTTATTAAATTTTCCCCACTTAATATGCCAACTTCTTGAAATCATCCAAATGCACACATTTCCCACTTCTTGGAAACATGGAACGACTCTCATTTCTTCTTCTTCATATTCTTTATTAATTCCAACAATAATTTAGTTTTACATACTGAAAATTAAATAGGGTAAATTAGGAAAGATCTTGGCAAAAATTAATTTTCTAACAACATTAAAGAAGCTTTCTTAATCGAGTAATATTTTTCCGCTATCATAATTCTTCCATTCATTGTTTTAATTAATGATTTTGTATTACAATTCATACTGACTGAACTAGGAGAAAAAATGGATTTTATGCAATCCGCAGTTCATTCAAGACTCATCAAATACCATTTCCAGAAACTAATAATCAAGAAACAAGCTTTGTAATCATAAACCTATTTTCTAAACCAAGAAAAAACAATCAGATCACTAATCAAGACAGAAACGAATTAACAAAAATATTGATTAATAAAAAACCCTACAAAATCGAATAATCAAAGCAGCAACTTGATATTATATAATCAAACAGGAACATCAAAGATGATCAATATAAAATATTTAAAAAAAAAAACACCCAAGTGCTAAAAAGGACCTGTGATAATGGCAGTCAGACCAGAGCCATCAATTCCTTGTGTAACGTCCTCAGCTGTTGAGGATGATGAGAATCCTGACGGCCCTTTTCTTCCAAAAAACCACATCTTTTTGTTATTGGATCGAATATTCTACCCTTTTCGATCGATTTGTGAAACAAAACAATATGATTTTGAATCAGTATCACAGAACTTTATGTATAGTGTGAGTGTGAGTGTGAGTGTGTGTTATATTCTATTCGATGGTCGCTTGTTTCTTGCCGATGTCGAATATTGATCAGAAGTGGGGACAGTTTACAGTTTTATAATTGAAATATTGCACCATTGGTCCTCATTTTATCAACGTTGTTACATTTCTTTTATGACACTTTTTTTTTATAACTGTTGAACAGGGCAAGGCAGCAAAAGGCCACAAGCAAAAATAAGAAGCAGAATGTTCACCAGAAGGTCACGAACCTATTCCCATATCCAGGCTGGCTATAAGCTGGACATAGACAAATGATCTGAACGTGATTCTTAATTGAAATTAGTCATCGGACTACCACTAAAGGGGTAGCCATCGGCACAACGCAAAAATTATCAAACTACCTCAACACTTGAAGGAAAATCTATAAATATCCCCTCTCCATTTGAAGAAGGCATACAATTCAATTATCTTCCTCTCAAATAATTATTTATCCTCTTGTTCTAGTTTAAGTATCTCGGCTAGTAAATTTAGGAGGTGAAGCTTATAATCAAATGAAAGGATTTTTCAATTGTAATCGCGTTGATCTTTGATTGTAATCGTTTATCAATAAAATCAATCGTTCCAATTTTTACCATTAACAAAAAGGTTATCCTAACCTATTAATTTCGTAGCATCATTGATAATTTTTTTGAAATGATTACGTCTTTGTACCCATTAAGAAGGTATAAGGTACGAATACAATTCTCTTATGTTACAGTTGTTAAGAATTATATGAAGATTGAGAATGTTTATAACTCTATAGAGGAGTGTGCACGTGGATTGATAATTACTTAAATCGAGAACAACCAAAAAATAGTTGATATATTATCAAAATTTTCAATGCTAAGTTAGAATTTTGATTGGGATTAGAAAACATCAAATTCATTTAAATGTCATGTTATAGGATGTTCTTTGACTCAGCCAATGTGCTCAAGTGTCGAGCTGATTATACTGCTAAATGGTAGTTTGTAATATTCTTGAGTGTTTATAAGTTGTAAATTTTATAAAATATGTAAATAATAAGTGAGTAGTAAAGTTCTATGAAAAGTGTGGATAAAACGTATATTTGATCAACTTAAAATAAAATTTAAGCTTTGTCACATTGAGATTGTGTACCAAAATACCAATATATCCAAATTACCGTACACGTCAATATATCGATTAAAAATTACATTAATACGTATAATATTTTTTTTTTTTAAGAGAAAACATTCCATTAAATCAAGAAAGCAAATGCCGGATACAAGAAGGAAGTGCCTCCAACACTATTCTCTCCTCAAAAAGTTTAAGTGCTCCATTTGCTAGACCATGAGCGACAACATTAACCAACCTAGGAACATGAGCTACAGACCAAGAATTAAAATTACTGAGCATAATCTTCGTATCCCCTATCAATAGGCCTGGATAATTACAGAATTCTGAATCTCCATTAATACCCTTCATAACATTCAGTGCATATCCTTCTAAAATTATCGACTTAAACTCAAGGTGTTTGCAGAACGACACGGCTTCCAGAGCTGCGCTGGATTTTGCCAAAAAGGCATCTGGGATCCCTCTTCTTTGGCACATCAACGCCGTTTTAATATGTATAATTTTAAGATAGCTTTTGAAAGGTCTTAAAACATGTTTTTATCTTAATATTTACTTTTTTATCTTATAGAACCAATGATATGATATGCTTTAAAGTCATTCAAATTTAATTAAAAATAGATTCAATGAAATTTATGGGATGAAAATAAATTATTTATGACTAATTTATTAATATTTGGTCAAATAAATACGTAGTATTTATATATCAAAACAATCAATTTAGCCCATGCTTGAACCTCATTGTCTAAAAATTCATTTTTCTCCAGCATAAAATCATTCTCTCAGCCGGGTTTTTTGGGAGCCGAATTGTCATCATGAACTATGTCACCAGCTCCCACTCTATCCGGGCTGCTCGAGATCAGTAGAAAAAAATATGTATATGCGAATGAACCTCAAACTTATCTGAAATTTCATGGTGAAATTTCAAGAATTAGATGACCCTTTTGTTTCTTTTCTTTTTCCTCTTTCATTCACTGCATAACCACGGCCTGTGTTGAATTTAGACAGTAACAAGAGAGTGTGGTTTTATAGAGAGAGGAATCAAAGTCCAATTTGCCCCCATTTTTTTATTTGCTAAAAGAATTGTTGGAGGGGATTTGTGTCATTTGTGTCATATTATTATTATTATTATTATTTGCATTTAAAATAAATTTTAAATGTTAAAAATTATAATTACCGAATTAATTAAAATAAGAATAATTTTTTTTAAATATAACAAACACGATTATTAAATATATTACAACAACCACATATCAACATTAAATAAATTACTAAGAATAAAAAAAAAAATGATTAAACACTGTTCATTTGGTATAAGTTTTGGTGTAATAGTTAGAGATTAATTTTAGTTTGGTGCAAGATTTGATGCAAAATGGTGCAAATTTTGTTGCAGCGCTGGAGATGGCTTAAGATGCACAAAGTTTGGCTAAAAGTGAAAGCAAAACTTCAAATTTTACGAGTTTAAACTAGTTAGACGAGACTTATGTGTAAAAAGTGTTTTCTTATAAAATATTATATTAGTTTAATAATTTCTATAATTAATCAATTATACAATTTTCAAGTTTTTTAAATGCAAAAATTAAACTATTTTTCATAGTTTAATTTTTCAACTAGACAATTATAATTTATAGAGATTTTATACACGCTTTTGGAGTTTTCAACAAAATAATTAGTCTTAAAATCATAATTACACAATGTTAATAATATCGTAGTTTAAATCTTATTTAACTCTTTATCGGATAAAATCATTTTTTACTTTTATACATATGAAGTCTTTTAAAAACTTGAATTGAAATCAAATAAAAGGTTTTTTTTTTTTAAAAAAATTAATGAACCAAGTCAAATAAAAGAAATGTTTTTTTAAAAAAAAATAATAAAGTGCGCATATGGAAGACCGACGAGTGTGAGAAAAAAATCCAATCGCTTAGGAACTGAAAAAAAAAAAAAAAAAAAGCATAAGCATGAAGCGAGACGTTTTGCCCAAATTTCAAGTATAGACGGACTTTTTAGAACAATGTTTATAACTACTTTTAAGCCCCTTGTTTGATAAGTTGAGGTATGCTGCCCATTTAAATTATTTAATTTGCTATCCATTCAATTAGAAATTGACATATCATAGAAAATAAAATTGTTATTAAGGTTGAAAAATTAAAATTGATAATGTATCAGTTTGTAATTGGGTGGACAGCAATGATGTATCAATTTGCCACGATGTATCAATTTACGATTGTCTGGACAACAAAATGAACGGCAAAAATGAACATCAAATCTCAACTCCTGTTTGATTGCCATTATTTGGAGAAAATGAAGTCATGAATAGTAATTTATTTTTTGGAGAATGTCTAGTTAAAAAGTAGAAAAAAACTTTGGATTTACGTCAAAATATTTTATTGTGTACATGTGATGTTGAAAATAAGTATGAGAATTAAAGAGTTAAATTAATAATTGTCAAACATGTGTTTGTATTAGAACCAATTACTTTTATGGTTCAAAATAAATAAATTATTTCAAGTTTGACGCCATAAAATTACAAAATTTTAAGACTTTTTGTTGGTTTAACTTATTTTAACAAGAGATTCCGCATTTCAATCTAAAAATATATATATTTAATTAAAAAAGTTAGGTTGATTATTTTAACAAAAAATTGACATTAAAATTTTATCACGATTAACTTAGATAAGTTTAATATTAACTCAAAACATTGATGCACCAAATGTGTTTGGATTGGTTTAATGATGAATAAAATTTTAAATTCTATGTTAATACAGTCGAATACTGTAATACCTTACTGTTTGAGTGAAAGTTTATGTCAACCAATGAGACTTCACATTGGTTTATTGATGAGAGTAATATTATCGCATCATGTTTACCTTTGTTTGTTGTCCATTTTTTAGCGGTACAAAATGAATTTTGTGATCGTTGGAGCACCGACTTCAAAAATAATGTGAGATGGAAGTCAACAAGTTCGACAAAGTGGGGCCCTGCAACGGTAGTAGTTTTTCTAAAAATGGAGAGAAAATGGGAAACAAA
>CAIGRN010180098.1:0-13172 GCA_903798345.1 Fraxinus anomala | reverse complement strand
TAGTGAGTACAAATTTATCAGATACGAATACAACATCAGAGATCTTACGTTTCTTGTTGACAACCTTCGAACCAGTTTCTACAAAATTTGCTCAAAGTTGAACAATAAATTTTCTTTCGGTGTTTCTATTGTCTTCCTCGATCTTTAAACGAACTATTAATTTCTCCAAATTCATTTCCTTGTATTTGTGTTTGAGATAATTCTTGAAATCTCTCCACATAGAGAGAGTTTCTCAATGATAGCTGCAACTTGGAAGGACTCACTGAATTCCATCTCTTTAGTATGTATGTCATGAAGTAGAACTTGAAATTCTTGTACTTGACTTATCACGGTTTTGGAGTCTACCGTTTTGTAGTCCAAAAACTTGCTAACAATGAACTTCTTTGTTCCGACATCCTCGATCTTGTACTTCTTTTTCAACGAATCTCATAGATCATTGGCCGAGTCCATTAAACTATACATTCCATAAAGTATATTGTCTGATTCATTTAGGATGTAATTTTTTCAAAGAAAATTTGAATGCTTCTATACATCCAATGCAATTATCAACTCACGATTGTTTTCTCCTTGTACAATAGGAGCCATTTCTTTAAGAAACTTTACCAAATTTAAAGTAGTAAGATAAAACATCTTTTGTTGCCATCTTTTAAAATTCACACCTGCAAACTTTTCATGTTTTTCCTTATGTGGGATGTGAGAATTTGATATAGGTATGACCAAAGGTAGAACCACATGGTTTGTACCATTCATTGTTTGACTCGAAATAGTCTCAATATGATTCATTTATATTATAAACAGAAATTCAACGTACAAAATAATGAAAGAAATGAATAGCACACAAATACTTATTCCAAAGATGAAGAAATTATGTAACAACCGAAAACAAATAGATATTGTCTTAAGTTTTTCGGAGCAGTAGTATATATAAATGGTTGTTTGTTTAAGATAAGGAAATTAGTTAAGTTTAATTCGCAGAAAACACTTTCTCCTTAAAATAATATTGCCCATCAACAGGGCTTACGGTGTACGACACTTGTCTCCCAAGATGCAACAAGTACAACTTGTGGTAGAAACACTTTAAACAACAAGTAACAGGGAACTTAGAACAAAATTTTCTCTCTACACGATAATATTTTTATAATGACTTTTGGAGAGTATTTGCAAGTAGAACAAGTTAGTCTATGTATATTCATAATTTGACTATCGAATCAAGTCCGAATATTTGGTCAAATTTGACACGAAAGTCACTTTTCCATACTTAATTTTATTTTTATTCTTTAAACCAAATTCCAACACTGAGTATTGCTACTATCCATTCTTTTTAGAATGAAATTCCAATCATGTCTTTAGATTTCACCAAATTTTCTTTGTAGAGAAATTCATCACTTGCAATTTTATCCACCTTCACATTGAAATCATGAATGAAAATATATGTTTTGGGATTGGCTCCTGCTTTTTGCTTCGGGCAAGTACGTCGGCAGTAAAAATTGTAGCCATCCGATTGGCGCTTCAAGCCAGTACCTACGTGGGCCGTCCACCAATATGATATCCCAATCCATTTCGTATAACTGGTTCGGAAGATTATTCAATCCCAACTTGCACTCTGAAAACAAAAGATTTTGCACTAGCCTGCATCCATTCTGCACCTGTTATTTAACTGATGAAATTAGCTCTTTCACTTCGCATATTTTGGTGGAGTATTACATGTCGTAGGCTTTAATTTCTGGTAATGAGAAAAATAAGAAATAATATTAGAATGATGAGTACACTTCAATATTGTATTTTCTTTTTCATTTTTAGCTCTTATTGGATTAGAAGTATAATTGTAAATTTAAAGTGGTGTATCTATTGGAAATATATTTTAACTGTGGTGTGAATATAATGTGGTGTATTAAATAAATTTTGTAGTAGTAATACAATTACCCATTTTAAAATTTTAATGTGGATACATTTAGAGTTGGATAAATATATAAGAATGATTGATGAAAATAATGACTCTAAGAAAATAGTAACTTACATTGAGGATTAATAATTTTTTTAAGAGAGCGAATAAAATATTTTATTGATAGGTTTTTGAATTAATAAAGTTTACTTTTTCTGTGGTACTCGTCAAATCACATTTAATTTGTGTTATTCTTGCTTTTGCTTGTTTAATTTTTCCAATTCTACTACTTAATAATAGCTATGTCAACGAGTCGAGTCGATCCAAACCGAAAAAAAAAGATCGGACTCGGTTCGAGCTTTTTTTGGCCGAGCTTTTTTCGGCCCGAGCCAATATGAGCAAAGCCCGGTTGAGAAAAAAAAGGCTCGGCCCGAGCCGAGCCCCAGCCGGGTCGGCTCGGGTTTTTTTTTTTTTTCCTTGTGCGCCGGCAGCTTGCCTGCTTCTCAACTGCTGCCTGCTTGCTGAGCTGCAGCCTGCTTGCGCTAGCTGCCTGCCTTGCTGCCTGTGCGGGCAGCTTGCTGCTACCTTTTTTTTTTTAATGGGTCGGTTGAGCCACACGGTCTGGGCCAGCCCGGGCTCGAGCCGGTGCCCCAAAATGGGGCTCGGCCCGAGCCTCGGCTTGGTGAAATCGAGCCCGAGTCGACAAGCTTTTTTGCCATCCCTACTTGATAAGTATAGTTTCTACGCTTATTTGAGATTCTAAATGATGATATTTTATTGTTCTTTGGATAAAATACTACCTAATTTGTGTTATATTTTATTTTGTAGGTAAAACTCAATGTTTGATGAAGAATTTGAGAAAAGAATACAAAGATAACGAAAAATGACTCAATTGTATTGAATACAAAGTTCGAGGACTGAAATGCAAATACTCAAAAGTTATGTTGAACCTTGCGATGAATATTTGAGAGTGTTAAGCATCAATTGGATGAGGAAAGAAGTCAAAGAGATTAAATATAGTCCAAGGGTTATCAGATGTCAACTTCTAGCCGAAAAAATTATGCTTCGAGTTTTCAGGCTCACGTTGAGACCCAATTTTGGCATATCAAACTTTCGAATAGGGAAAATTATAATTCTACAAGAATTGTATCCCTCCAAGTTAGCTTTCCAATTCACTTTGAATCACCTCAATTGAATATCGGGAGAGAAAGTTATGACAAAAATATTGAGAGCTGTTCAGCTACCTAAAATTAGGCGAGTTGCGCGCCTTCGCCTGCAAGAGAGGGGCACGCTCCAGACCCAAAATGCCTCTCCTGAGGCTTACCAAATCCACAAGGGGTGCGTGCCTCAAGGCTAAAAGAAATAAAATTCGATTTTCCTTATTTTTGTTTTGGTAACTATGAATCAATGCATGTTTTTTTATATGAATTCGGACTAGGAATATGATCGGGTTGTGTTAAACATATGTTTAATATATTTTGAAAAAGAATATTGAATAATAGTGGATTATCGATTGTCTTGAATGCATGAATTCACTAGATTACGAATTAAAAATTAAATTAAATGGAAATATGAGGATTCACGATTCCAATACAAATATTTACATATTAGATAAAACACTTTATATGCTTTACTGGTTTAGGATTATCATAAATAATATAAGAATAATCTCTTTTAATTTCATCACACTTAGAATTTAATAGTAACTATTAAACTACAAATTAGACTTTATTTTTTGTGGAAACGATACTATTAACTCATATATGTTATTACTTGTACAACGATCTCGTACGCTTGCGAGTTTCACGCGAACAATCACTGTCTAAGTCTCGACCCCCTTTTAAGTGTTAAGTGTTGAGAATTTACTTAATTATGCACATAGGAAAATAAAACAGATTTCGATTCTCATCCAGGATTTGCTTTCTATTTAGATAGAAAATGTGATAAGAAATTATACATTTGATGAATTTCTTGAAGAACAGTTCTGATCTGCAATTCACAACGTCCAATTATCTAACCTCCAATAGAAATCTACATAGATAACAAGATTGAGAGAATTATAATTTTTCATTTCTTGTGCTAGCAAGAGTATAATTGTCTTGTATTCTAATTTTTCAAACCCTAGTAGCCTATTAATAAAAATCCAAATATGCTTAGCACATATCTTAAACCTAACTCGATCTAATATTTAATTAATCAAATTAATTAAATTTGATCCATAAATTAATTAATTTGAGTCTATTAACAAGTAACACAATTAATTAATCGTCTAACACTTGTTAATTAATTAATTAATTAATTGAAAAATCTCATTCTTCTAATTCGCCTTTTGTGTGTATAATTTACTAGGTTTTCGATCACGATATCTAGTGAAGTGAATTATTATTTTGATCCAATCAAAATCGATAAATTCAAATTTTCCTTTTAATTTATCATCAATTCACATTCGTTGTCCTAGATTGATATTTAACAATGTGTTTGGGGTAATACATGTGACGAAAAAATATCATATGGTATGACAAAATCAAACTTATTCATTTACCATGAAACTATAATCCATTTGTCAATATGATACGATCAATTACGAGATATATATGTGTGTCAATCTCAATTATCATTCATATCTTTCATCTCACTCTTAAGTCAATATAAGTCGAAACTTCTTTTCGACTTATGAGCACGCATAGGCTACAGATTTCGTTATTAATTAAATTGAATTAAATGTAAATCATAATTTTTTACTATCGAAAAGTGACGAATCCCCTATTGATCATTTACAACTACGGATGGCAACGGAACGGGGCGGAATTATGGCAACCCCCGCGGCCAACTGTCCAGTCAAGCAATTCTTCGCCCCGTCCCCACCTCGTTACCCGTTTAATGTGGGGCATGGTGGGGTCGACCCTTGCCTCGTTTATTTTTTTTTAAGTTTTTGATAATTTATTTTATTTCTTACATTCATTAGATTGAGACAAATTATTTTAGTTACCAATTTCTATTAGAACTAATGAAATTCGTGAAATTTTTCATTTAAAGTATTGAATTCGAAAAATAAATAAAATAAACAGGGCAGGGTAGGGGCAAAATTCTCCGCTTCGTCCTTGACCCGAATACCCGATTAAGCGGGTAATTCTCGCCCCATTCGGGGCTGCGCCCCACGAGTATCGAGTTTGTCAAATTTTTTTATCATCCTTATTTACAACTTTCATATAATTCTTGACATATCCGAACGATATCGTATTATTGACTCTTGGCAAAGCAATATCTAATGTCACCAAAATATGACTATTCTCATATAAGGCACTATGATGACCTCAAGTCGAATGATCAATCACACTACCGAACTATAAGAAATTAACAACTAACACTCAAATAGTTATTCATGTGGAATCTCCTCAGTGGGTTTTCAATGTTTTGTTCTCTTAACAAAATATCTACATGTTTATTTNTGGGTTTTCAATGTTTTGTTCTCTTAACAAAATATCTACATGTTTATTTAAGTGTCACTACACTTTAACTTGTAAGATCAATTACTAACTTCACAAGTAAGAAATACCACATGTGATTATTTATCCGTAATAACAATGTCTGTATCTCGTTGTTACTTACAATTACAGATGATTTAATATTCAGTCATATGCAATTTGTATCTCACAATCATAACTCTTTATGATTAATAAATTACTAAGATTTAAATCTACGGACTCCATATTTAGTATAATTTATTAGAATAATAATTCAAACAAATAATAGATATTGCCAAAATTAATGTATTAAACATATTAAAAGTGTTTACTACCTAAATCAAGATCAAATATTCAACGCGATAACTCAAATTCGAACGAGTACTTCTAAAATAGATGAATCAAAGTTCCAATTCCAGAAATCAGAGTACTTCTAAAATAGATGAATCAAAGTTCCAATTCCAGAAATCAGAAAAATGGAAAGTCAGTAAATGTGAAAAAGGCATAAATGAGATGGCTATAAAATTATAGAAATCAAAGTTCACAATATGAAAATTTTGAAATTTAAAATCTAGAGTTTTAAATTTGGGATGAAACATTTGGAATTCGAGAATGGTGTACCAAAAAAACTAAGAAATTTCAATTTTAACCTTCAATAAGCTTCTCTTTTGATCCTCCTTCAATCCTTGGCTCCTTGAACCTTCACCTTAGCAATAGCATAGCAGGCGAAATTGACTTAATAGCATAGACGTAGAGAGGGGGATGTGATGTCCCTAATGGTTAAGTTTTAACTGCATATGGGCTAATGCACACTCTTATTCTTGACATATGCTATTTTTTTTTTCAACCACACCACTTCAATAATATTTGTCCCCTCCGAATCATTAAATACATTATTATGGGCACTTCATGTGCATTGCTAGTGCAATACACGTGTGAACAACTAATTCTATTTGTAAGTGTTTAAAACATATTTAATTGATGGAAAAAGTGTTGTTGCAATCTCTAAGCTTTGAGACAAGCACTTCCAAAATCAAAATTTTTAGTATTCAAGTTTCCTTTTCATTTTTGGGCATTTATATTCATATTGGATGGAAGACGTCAATTCTTCCGTCGTATTTATTAATTTGAGGTGCATTTTTTGCTTATCATCTCGATTATTTTTTCATTTCAACACTATAATGAAAAAAAAAAAAATTGTGTCGAAAGCCCATCCCACTAGAATGTCAAGTTACATAATTATTTAAGAAGAAATTGAATAAAGAAAAAAGAATCAAAAAGGGATACTTCGTTTTCTTTATTTTCTCTTTACACTTGTGTCATTTGCATATTAAGAAATAATCACAATTCTAGTGAAGTGAATAACGTTCTAGTTTATGGGCTTGTCCAGCTCATGTTTCAATTACATGTGACCAACTACTTGAAACGATTACAAGAAACGCGTGCATTAACACCACTTCATTGTCACATTTGAAATATGCATGGGCATGCATTTGGAACTATTCCCATAAAGGTTAATGTATTTATATTTGATTTTGTTTGTGTAATTGTTTTGCTATTACTATTCTACTTTAATTAGACTACCAACCAAATGATACATATTATGTGTAATTTCGAGGGACACAAAACTCTTAAATATATGTGTTCAGAATGACCTAATTCTACTTAGCAAACTACAAAATGTCCCCATCTCTTCCTTATTCACCCTCCCAAATTTCCAAGTCTACGGAGGAGAAGTGGATATTTTGGAGAAACAGTAAAATGTAGAGAGGCTAGTCGGTGAGAGAAAAATAAGTCTACAAAATGATTGAGAGAAAATGGCATAGGGACTCCAAACCATCACTTGAAACTATGTCGTTTTAGCTTCATCAACGATGTTGTTTTTCAAGCAAGAAAGGGAATAAAAACTGAGGATAACCACATTTTACGTTAACGTGACAGCATGAATAATAGTCAATACGAGCCTCTATTGATATACGTAACCTTTTTGAGGTGTACTTTTGCTAATTGTCTTGATTTTTTTTCTCAGCACTATAAGGAATATAAAAGGAAGAAAAAAAACATTCTGTCCAAATCTCATCCCAGCCAACTATCAAGTTACATATATACCTAAGAAGGAAATGAAGAAAGAAAAAAAGAAAAGAAAAGAAAACGATTCTATGTTTTCTTGGGTTTCTCTTAACGGTACTGCTAGAAGTACAGGAGGAGTTTCACAGACACATCAAAGGATTTTAAAATACGCTGACGTGGCAGTTGAAAAACAAAAAAATAACGACAATAATAAAAGCGTGAAAGGAGTTTGGTGGAACAATAACCTAAGTTTTCAAAATCGCATCTACTTCTCTTCTCACCTTAACTCTCTCGTGGGAATTGGATACCATCAGCGACGGGACGGCGACGATGATTGGTTTTCTATCTCCGGCCGTAGCATTCTGTTGAAATCGGCGAGACCATTCTTTGGAGTCGACCATTTTTGAAGTCGACCTCAAACACTGTCCTCCACTGGCGAGTGCGTGAAACCACCACTGAACAACACACCTCGGTGGGTAAGCAGTTAAGTATGGTTTTTCCCGACTTTTACCCAAATATTTTTTTCCTAAGTGACTCGAAAATTTCGGTGGTCAATTGCTTCATTTTCGAGTTTGAATCTCGTTTAATGATGTAATTTGTGAGTTTGATTTTGTTGGCATCTGTTCAATTTTGTTCATTTATGAGTTCGGTTTTGTTCAATTTGTTTATTTTCGAGTTTTTTTTTTTTTTTTCAGTTTTGTTTGAAATAAAATGCAAGCTATGGGTGAACATTGGTTGAATCCAAAATTGGCTGAATGGCGGAGTTTTTGAACCTCGTGTAATGGAGGAGTTTGTTCTTAGTATGTAATGGAGGAGTTTGTTCTCTGTTTGGTTGAATCCAAATTCGTGTTGTTTCACAGTTTGTTTGCTTTGTCATAGTTGTCTGTAGTTAGTGGAGTCAATAGGTGCTTCTCAGTTTGTAATGGATGAGTTTGTTCTCAATTTGGTTGAATCCAAATTCATGTTGTTGCACAAGATGAAAGGGGCGAATTTCGGAGTTTGCCACAGTTATAGAAGACGACGCATTATTTCAAGGATTGTCCGAGAAAACTTTGATGCTCGTGGTGTCGACATGGAATTCAAAAGTGTTTTCAGGTTGAAAGGAACATCGGTAATAAGGGACGACTAATCAAAACTTGTAGTGACGACTGCGGCAACTTTGACTGGGAAAAAAGAAGAATCAATCGATGAATTGAGTACCGTTAATGAAGCAGTGAATGTTGTGGCGAATGAGGAAGTCGAAGATTTGCCCAGAATGTTTGACTCTCTTGCTCTAATAGCCGACAAACAGACGTCTAGATCTCATTGAACGTGACATTTTGCAAGGGAAAAGGACGTGCGGAGTAGTATGGAAGATGAAATTGTTGTTGGCTGTCATGTTTAGTATTTAGTTGTTGAATATATGGTTACCAATCTTTGCGCACTGGTTTTACGATTTTAGTAATTAAAGAAATTCATTGTCTTTTCCATCTTGATATCTTTATTTATTTACAGAAAATGCAAAAAAAATGCAACTGGGTATTCAATATATGAATAATGGAATGTGTTATAAATTCAGTAAATGATGCTAGCTCTCATGGTTTATTAACATGACATAAGAACCTGCCCAGTTTCCATCAAAATAATCAGCACTGCACTTAAGAAACACAAAAAGATATGTCTTCCATCAAAAAACTCGTGTTCAGATACCATTGCAAGCCAGTAAGAGAGAAACTGAAGAACAAGTGCTTGAAGACAAAAGAGATCATTTCACATTTTACAATTCCAATTTATTGAGATCTCTAAATACCCACAGAAAATATTTGCACCAACTGCATATGAGTGAGTTTTTGGACACCTACTATTTCTACAATACTGCAATTCTCAAGTGCAATTTCAAATGCTTTAGTTTCCATACATGGTAAATTTTGAAACATGAGGTTTTCACAATAGACTTCAAGCCCCAACACCTGACGCAAAAAATCAGCCCAAAAATTTCAAATTCTTTGTAATTAAAACCAATGCATAAATTATACAAAACACCCAAAATATGTGAATTGAAGATCTTGTATTGCTTCTAAATCTAAAAACCACCAGATTTCCACTCCCCAAAGAACCAGTACCACCCACTCAAACCCACTCTCAGCTGTCGTTAAAATGGAGTGTTGGCACCACCAGCAACCACAGACAACCACCAGCCACCAATATGCCAATCCCATTAAATAAGTGTAAATGGTCTACACTTGTTTATCCATTTTATCTTCTTACAGTGTAAATGGACAATCTTCAATTGCTCTTGTGCATATGGACAGCCAAACGACTTTAAAGAGTATAAAATCTTGAAGGCGAAGTCAATCTTCAATTCCTCTTGAACCTCGTGACTCATCCCTGAAATTTCCTCTGAAACACATATAATGTCACAGTAAACCTTCCCAATGAACTTGTCCTGCACTTCCCTAAACTTTGAAATGGTGTACACTTTTTGAAATTGCTTTTCCATATCATAATTTGGTACGCACGGTACCATTTGCGACTATGATTTGAAATCAGCCCGAAACTTCTTCTCGACTTTATTTCTCAGTGCTCTTTCATATTGTTCGACAAATTGTTTCAAAGAGATCTTCGAATGCACATATCCGTCGAAGAATGCATTCATACTCTCACTTCGTTGTGTTGTGGACATTCCGGCCCAAAATGTGGTTTTCAATAAGCCCGGTACCCAACGGCATCTATTTTCAAACAAGCATGACAATCACTTATACAACTTGTACGTATTAAGCATTGCTCTCCAACCTTCATCGAATTCTTCAGCACTCTGTGAATCATATACTAATACGTGGATAGTCGAAAAGATCGGAGCCTTATCAACATGATAGCCAAATTTCTCAGGCAACTTCTTCAAGATATGCCATAAACACCACATATGCTTCGGTGTGGAAATACAATTTGAATTGCATTCTGCATTGCCCTGTCTTGATCAGTAATTATCCCATACGGTACTCGACCATGCATGCACTGTAGCCATGTTTGGAAGAGCCAAACAAATGTACTGGTGTCCTCATTAGATACCAAGCCAAAACCAAGCAGTGTCGATTGCCCATGATGATTAACGCCAATAAATGGGGCAAACGACATGTCATACTTATTGGTGAGGTACGTCGTATCAAAGGTAACAACATTATCGAACTCCTTGTACGCTTTCCTACACCTATTGTCCGTCCAAAATACATTCTTAAGTCGGGAGTCTTCGTCTAAATCCATACTAAAAAAAAATTAAGAGCATCGTGTTTGCATATTCGAAAAATATGATTGTATTGCAGCGACAGCTCCTTCTCCGAGTCGTAATCGTCTAACTTGTTCAATATAATTTCGACGATCCCTTTCCACGAAAGTCATAGTCTCATAACTACCTACTTCCACCACCGTAGAGTTGTAACTTTTGTGTAATGGAATTCCTGCCGTATCATTCACATCAAGCTTTAGTTTGACATTTGCAGCCAATTCTCGATTGCACCGATACAACCTTGATTTCGTAGGACTCGTTTCATGATTGTGCTCCAGTTGGGATGTGTTTACTCTCCATTGTCCATTACTTAATAAAGACGTCGAGATCCTTGCTTTACAATCTGTTTGGCTTGTTGGTTGTTGTTTCAAAGAATTGTTTAAACCATAACTTCTTCTGCCCTCACGGCTACAAGTGAACGTTACGTATCTCATAACTCCACCGGCCCCCTTTTTCAAATTCCTCTTCCTAACTGGAAAACCCACTTGAAAAGCATATCACTTGTAGAAGTTGAGAATTTCTTTTTCATCATTGAACATCATACCCACCTCATGCACGTTCACATCATCTCCTCCCAACGCATCATTTCTAACTTCGTTCACATCGTTCATAACATTCTCATTTCCAGATTCGACCAATAAATCATTATGCTCATCTTCCATAGTTTCCATTCCTGCAATGAAATAATTGATAAGCATTACGGATGAACTAACAACATTCCAGTAGGAAAGGAAAATTAGAGTACCGTAACACAAAAAAATCCAATAATAAGCTTCTAAATTTATGGTTCACTTGTAAATCAGATTGTAAGTTACACGATTGTAAATCAGATTGTAACTTAAATGTTACAAGTTAGGTTAAAGTTAGGTAACTTACATTTACGCTTCTAAATCCAAGTTCAGTTGAAGTTACAAGTTATGGTTCACAACAAGCCCAACAAGCTTCTAAATCCATGTTCTGTTGAAGTTACAAGTTATGGTTCACAATAAAGTTAATATCCTAGATAGTCACTAAACTTTTCCAAAAGTTCCTAGGAGGTCACTGAACTTCAAAAGTTCCCTAATTAATCACTGCACTTTGTAAAAAGTTCCTAACAGGTCACCAAACTTCAAAACTTCCCTAAATAGTCATTTAACTTTACCAAAACTTCCATAGATATTCACTCAACTTTGCAAAAAATTCCTAAAGGGTCATTGAACTGTTTATATATGGAGTCCAAATTTACAAAGTTCAGTGACCTTTCGGGAATTTTTGACAAAGTTCAGTGACTATTTAGAGAAGTTTTGAAGTTCGGTGACCTTCTAGAAACTTTTTACAAAGTTCAGTGACTATTTAGGGACTTTTGAAGTTCGATGACCTCCTGTGAACTCTTGAGAAAATTTAGTGACTAACTAGGGTATTAACTCTTCACAACAAGCCCAACAAGCTTCTAAATCCATGATTGAAAAAATGTTACCTCTAATCTCTGTTGGCAAATTTCTGGTTCGCTTCCGATCCACAAAAAATGGAGCTCGATGGAGGTGAATGTTGGGAATATGTGTGGGCTTCCAGCCCAAAAGTGGGGAGCTCGACGAAGGTGAATGGTGTGAATATTTGTGGGAGCTCGACGGAGGTGAGGCTTCGAGTCCAAAAATGGGAAAATCGACGGAGGTGAATGGTGGGTATTATTTTTCTAAAAATGAGGCGTGAAATTGTGGGAAATCTATATGTTTTCCCTCGCTTTCCATTCATTTCACTGTGCAGCCTAATTTTTTTTTAAGTGCCACATCATCACAATTCAAAACCCGATAACATGCCTGTGAATTAGTCCTGTACTCCCAGCATTATTTTTCTCTTAATACTTCATATATACCTAAGAAGGAAATGAAGAAAGGGAAAAACATAAACGAAAAAGATTCTATGTTTTCTTGGGTTTCTCTTAATCCTTGTTGGACCAAGGGTTTTCTCTTCTATGGGTGGGGATGCAATGTCATAAGTGCACGGGAGAGGGAGAACGAGTCAGGTGAGGTCAAGATAAAGTAATCACGTATGTATTTTTAGGTAGGTGTTGTTTACCATGTGCACGAGGAATATGACATTTTTTGACAATGTTAAATTGACTTTTCATTAAAAAAAGTGATTTCTAACAAAGAAAGAAAAAAATCTTCTTCAATGGATGTTTGGTGGATATTAAAATTAAATTTTTAGTAGATTCTGATAAAAAAATTTTAAATATGTGATTGAAAAGTTGTGGGATTCATGAAAGATGTGGTTAATATTGATTGTTTGACTTTGACTTAAATTAAAATCAGAAACAAACAGGGCTTCAATTTAGAACCTGTTCATAATTTATTTTTGAGAGTTATTTTTAGAAAAAAAAAAAAAAAAAAAATCATTTTTGGAAGTGTGCGGTTCAACTTCGTGCTACCCAATTTCGCAGAAAATCATGGCATGACTAGGAAGGCCGTCATCTTCATAATCTCACCACCGTGTAATCCAAGCAAACCCTCTCTTC
>CAIGRN010180097.1:0-11953 GCA_903798345.1 Fraxinus anomala | reverse complement strand
ATTCAACGTTGAATTGTCAAAAGTTGTAAGTTTAATCATTTACGTTGCGTTGTTACATCAACGGTAGACATGATAACTCCTACTCATCATGGATAGGAGATCATTTTTGTTACTTTAATATTTGAATTGTCAAAAGTTGTAGGTTTGATCGTTTATGTGACGTCGTCATATTAGCAGTGGACATGATAATTTTTACTCACCATGGATATAAAATCATTTATGTTACTTTAATACACATATTCGACATGTTTGACCACAACAGTAAAGCCATTGTTAAATTAGTAAAAACAACTGGACCGCGTGTACAGAAAAACAGTCTATAGAATGCATACAGAACCCACGCACACAACAGGGGGTGATTTTTTTTTTTTTTTTTTCAATATTTTACTCACATGGAGCCCACCCCATGTGAGTGTTCTGGCCATTTTTTGTGATGAAAAATGCACTCGTAAACAAAGCATTGAGTAAATTCTAAAATTTAATGATAATTGTGGGAAAATATTCAACTCGTACATAAACTCCCATAATTAATAGATCGAATTATTTATAGTATGAAGGATGCGATATTTCAATCCGAAGTGGGAAGGAAGGAAGGACGATTATGTTAGTCGGTCAATGAGCCGCCTCAGTGGGGACAGTTTTAACCCAAATTGTAACATTCAGGAATTCTAGTCCATAATTATCACTCTCACAACATATCACGTGGCCCCGTTTAGATCTATGCCTAACTTTTGAAAATTAAGTTTTCTTGCTCAAATTGATGAATTCTTAATAGTTAAGTTTTGTGAAGTCACGCTAGTCAAGTCTTAGTTTATTCTTATTTATTACTGTATGTGAAATATGCCAACATGATTTATCCAAGTTAATTTATTTAACTCCTTGCTTTGCACGATCGCGAATGGCATAACGGGATCAACGTATGAATCTATTGGTACATGAAGATGGTCGCATGTTTGCAAATCGATTGATTTTTTCTACCAATATGTTAATTTTTCGAAATGAAATCCTAAGTTTCACCAAATGGTATCAGAATTATGTACCAAACTTAGTTATGTAAATGTACAAGATGAATTTCAATTAAACAAAGAAGGTGGTGCTTGGGTTGAATTGCGTATGAAGGTATTGATGACATTCAAGGTGGTTGTGTCCACGGAATGTGGTGATGGACTTTGACTTAGCGAAAGAGTTTGATTTAGATTGAATACTGTATCGTTCTTAATTATAGGAATATAGAACAATGGGTAATTGTTTGACAATTGGTTAAGATGACGTGGTTCTTTTTGTAAGTGGATATCACTGTGAAAGTGTGAATAAAACCTTAACATCGGCAAAACATAAGATCTATCAAGTTTTTACAGAGGGAAATATATATTCTCAGATATGCCCTTCCAAAATTTACCACCTTCTTGATGGTTATTTGAATCATTTGCAGAGTCGCAATAAATAATATGTAACTTCTTAAAATAGTTAAGCCCCTGTTTGCTTACCATTAATCTAAAACATTGTTTTCTACAGGAAGATTCTCCACCACACATTCACCCAATAAAATTTTCTACACACAAATCAACAAAGTTACTTTAAATTTCAATCACACATTCTCCAAAAATACTATCCATTACTCCATTTTCAACCCAATAATGGATGACAAACAAACTCTAAATATGTATATTATATTACACCATTTCATCTTTACGCGTATTTTTCGATAAGAAATCACAATATAACTTCCTAAACTTGATTCAAGTTACTTTCAATTACAACAAAACTTTGCAAAATTTTATATGAACACTTGGGTCGTGTGTTGAGAAGGAGATATAAAGCACTTTATTTATTGTGAATTGTTGGTATTTCAAGATGTTTATATAACTTTCAAAAGTATTGTAGACATCGAATTTCGAACATCGAGAAATCACGGATCAATAATTATAGAAAGTTATTCTAAACAAAAGCTCGCATTTGATTAGTTATTTTGTGAGAATAACTCATGTTGTTCTCCAGTCGCAGCTCGTAGGGCTTTCATTAGCCGATGGACGAGAAGCACTTGATAATCAAGCGATTGACTGCCCAACTTAAGATATATTAAGATATTGTAAAAAATTTAAAGCAAGAAATGAATTCTTCTTCTTTTCTTTTATTTTTATATTTTTGATTGAGCAGGGTTATTTTTGTCAATTTACAACGTCCTGTCAGTTAGTTTTCTACTACTAGAGCTCAAGACAGGCTTCCGCTTCACCATTTCTTTTAGGTGACTACAACCTGTTAATCAAAATCTGTCGCCGGAAATGGGGGTGACAGACTTATTCGCCGGCGAGATTGCCACAGAACTTCTCAAACAGCTCATTATTATATCTAGAAAATCGGCTTTCTGCCGGTCGAGTGCCGAGCAGCTCGTCCTCTATATCGAAGAGCTCCTCCCTATCATCCAGGAAATCAAGCATACAGGCGTCGAGCTGCCTCAACATCGCCAGCGCCAGCTCGATACTTTCTCCGAGAGACTATCAGATGGGCTCGAACTTTCTAAGAAGGTCCTGAAGTCTCCCCGTTGGAACGTGTACAAGAACCTGAGGTTAGCTCAAAAAATGGAGAAATTGGAGAAAACCGTGTCGAGATTCATGAATGTTGTAATCCAAGCGCACGTACTGGCCGACGTGCATCATGTGAGGGTCGGCATAGACGAGAAATTCCCTCGGCTGGAGCGGCAGCTCGAGGCCATGAAGATTGGGGTGGATGACCGTGGTGGGTGGCTGGGGGAGGCAGTGAACAGGGTGGAAGAGGAGAGGAGGTTCGAGAGTACTTTGGCCAATCTAAGTGCTGGGATGGAATTGGGAAAGAGGAAGTTGAAGGAGATGCTAATGGTCAAAGACTATACTGTAATTGGCATCCATGGAATTGGTGGCAGTGGAAAAACCACCTTGGCTACAGAAATTTGCAAAGATGATCAAATCAAAAGTGAGTAGGATCTTGCTAACTATTTCGTTTATTCATTTAAATATTATCTTCAATCAGAATGTTCACTTTGAGTTGATTCTTCGTTCCCAGGTTATTTCAATAACAGGATTTTCTTCCTTACTGTGTCTCAATCTCCCAGTGTGGAGCAATTGAGTGCTACGATTTGGAAAATGATATCCGGGAACACAATGGTTGCTAGTGGCAACATGTTTCCCCTAGTAAAACTCCAATATGATATGGACATTTCTTCAAAAACTCTTCTCGTTTTGGATGATGTATGGTCCCAATCAGTACTTGAACAACTAAAATTCAAAATTCCCAATGGTTGCAAAATCCTCGTGGTTTCACGATTGAAGTTCCCCCTATCAGTTGTTGACAGCTTCTATGAATTGGAGTTGTTAAGGGAGGATGAGGCGATGGGACTATTCTGCCATTTTGCATTTGGGCAATCTTCGATTCCATTTACTGCTGATAAAAAATTGGTTAAGGAGGTATTAGTTAATTACATTTGTACTGGTAATAAATCTCTTTCTTATACTTGATTATTATTAATGCCTACTGAAAAAGTATTCCAATTTCAATAGGTTGTGGATGAATGTAAAGGGTTACCATTGGCTCTTAAGGTTATTGGAGCATCACTTAAGGGCCAGCATGAAATGTTCTGGACAAGCGCTAAGAATCGTTTATCAAGAAGCCAACCTCTCTGCGAATCCCATGAAGTGCAGTTACTGGAGCGGATGAAATTGAGTATTGATTCCTTGAGAGATACGGTGAGGGATTGTTTCTTGGATTTAGGTACCTTTCCAGAGGACAAGAGAATCCCTCTTGATATACTTATTAAAATGTGGATGGAGCTACACGATATTGAGGAAGAAGAAGCTTTTGCCATCCTAGTCGAGCTTTCAGATAAAAATCTCTTGACTTTAGTGAAAGACGCAAGGTATAAATTCAATCTTATGACTTCCAATAAAACTTTAATTTATGGGTCTGAAAATTATTTTCCATCTTCAAATGGTTTCATAAAAAATGTTTGTTTTCCAGAGTGGGAGATAAATATAGTAGTTACTACGAAATTTCAGTTTATCAGCACGATGTATTGAGAGATCTAGCTATACACGTAAGCAATCTTGGATGTATAAATCAGCGAAGGCGATTGCTTATGCCAAGAAGAGAAGTAGGCCTACCAAAAGAATGGGAGAGGAATATGGATCAACCATTCAATGCACAAATTATCTCAGTGCATACAGGTATAGCAATCCATGTTACTGGATCATTACTAATGTTTCATACAAGGATTATTACCTACTTGAATGACATCATATACCACAATTGCTGCAAAATTTGATGGCTTAGAATCTACTTGACAATTAACCGACAAGATTTATTAGTCACTTTTTATCAATTTTCCACTATATATATAGAACAAATGGAAAGGATAAGCAATTTATAATTAGCATTTATGACTTTTGTTCAGACCGTGGAAGAAATTTCCCTTTAGAACGGTGAATTTGTTGTTTGTTTGTTAGTGAAGTACATAGCGTGTTTCATTTACCAGGGTTTTCTAATGCAGGTGAAATGAGAGAGATGGACTGGTTCAGAATGGATTGTCCAAAAGCTGAAGTACTCGTACTAAATTTTTCGTCAAATGAATACTTCCTGCCTCCTTTCCTTGATAACATGCCCAAGCTCAGAGCACTGATACTAATAAACTATAGCACTTCCAACGCAATCGTTCACAATCTATCAGTTTTTAGCAACTTAGCCAATTTGAGAAGCCTCTGGTTCGAAAAGATATATGTCCCTCGGTTATTCGACACCACCTTACCCCTCAAAAACCTGCAAAAAGTTTCATTAATCCTATGTGATATTGATAACAGCCTTGACCAATCAGCTATAGACCTCCCCCATATTTTCCCTCGTCTTTCAGAACTCACTATGGATCACTGCATTAACTTGAAAAAGCTTCCTTCCAGCATCTGCCAAATGCATACACTGAAGAGCCTGAATGTCACCAATTGTGAGAGTCTCCAGGAACTGCCAGCAGATATGGATAAACTAATTTTCCTGCAGTTTTTAAGACTGTATTCTTGTCCGAATTTGAAAAGGCTCCCTGTCGGGATGGGCCACCTGGTTTGGCTAAAATACCTCGACATTTCAGAATGTGTCACAATGGGATGCCTTCCTGAGGGAATTGGTGGATGCACAAACCTGGAGAAGATTGACATGAGAAAGTGTCCAAGGATCAAGAATTTGCCTTCGTCTATGGTGTCATTGCATTCTTTGCGGCGTGTTATTTGTGACGAAGAGGTCTCTTGGCTGTGGAAAGATGTGGAGAAGGTTATACCAGGCCTTTGTGTTCAGGTTGTTGAAGAGTGCTTCAATCTGGATTGGCTTTCTGAGTAACTTTTCAGCAGTTTTTACTTGGTGCTAGTCAAGATTAGAAACCACTAGTTTTGGATTATTTGTAAACTATGAATGTAAATTTAGAATATACTACGTTATCTTCCTTGTCTTTTGAGCTCGTATCATTTTATCTTTTGAGCTCGTATCATTTTATCTTCCTGGTCTTTTTCAGTCTCAGATTAAAATATAGCCCCGGCTTGGTTTACATAAAAATTAGACATTTAGTAGATTCTAATAAAAGTCGATGGAATGTGTAGTTGAAAAGTTGTGAATTCTATTAGATGTGTGGTTAAAATTAATTATTGAATTTGACTTAAATTTCAATTCAATTTTTAACTGGAACAAACGGGGGAATAATATCTTAATTCACATCATATATTCCTCCTCCATCTCAATTAAATTATACAAAAAGTTTTATATCTTTGACATTTAATCAAATCTACCATTTAGTTACACTTCCTCGCCATGTAGACTTGTAGTTAACATTAATGGAGTGGTGCTATTTTGAATCTCTACATGTAGAAATCGTCGTGTATTCAGACCTTTGGGCTAGTCTACCATCTATATTGTTAGTGAATTGGTAGACAACATAATCATGAAGATTTGCAAACCATGAAGAAATATTTTCATTCCCACCAACCTTATGGCTTCATTTAAATTTGTTAGACTAATCCATCCGATACACAAGCCAAAAATAGGGTTCGAAGTCCACTCGTTGGTCCAAAAGTTCAGATGTCAGCTAATAATTTCAACATATACATGTGCAAAGTATGGTCCATAGTCCGGTCTAAGGAAAATTCATCAACACATCGGTCCTCTTTGGGATATTGATAAAATTAAAACGATATAGAAAAGATCAAGATGCTTGTCATAAAAATAACGCGCTATAATTAATAAGTGGGCATCAAAGATTGCCTTTCATGGTAGATAATAGTTATTTTTGCCACCAACAAGATATACATCAAATAAAACGAGTCTATGGCCCACGACAAGTGTATGGCCGCTGGTGGAATATCTATCAATTTGGAAAGAAACACGAAAATTATAAACGTGTGGACCGTTCAAATATTAAGTAATAAATGAGTTGAGCAAATCATTTTCAAATTTTGATAATATTTTCACACTACTTGGTCCATTGATTGACCAAGACTAATATCAGATTATCAGTGTCATAATGCCATATTCAATTACTTCGATCTGGTTGGGCAAGACATTTATTTTTCTTACATCAGCTTCCTTTAAATTTTTTTCTAGTCGCACAAATTATTATCTTAAAAAGAATCCAAACATGTTCAAAAGTAACTTTTTAACCTCATAAAAAACTTTTTGACTTTTTAAAAGTCTTGCCAAACATGTTCTCTCGTATAGCCATATTCATACAACAGACCAATTTCAAATGCCACGACACTTCTTTGCTAGTAAACTGCAATATTCCTAAGTCAAAAAGCTGACAGCATGGGAATACTTTAGTGTATTTAAAATGTCCCAGAAAATCTCAGTTCCCACAATTTCCAATCTACTCCCTTCCTGAGCAGGTTACAACCGTCCCCTTTTTTCTCCCCGTGAACGTTAAAGACGAGAGTGAACACGAAAATTCTGCCTATCATACAAACCAGAGTGATTTACTAGTGTGTACTTTTGACAATGTAAATGAGGGACCTATGGTTTTTCAGAGAAATCTAGCAGGAATATATTATATACTTGCTCATTCTTAGAGGATGACTGTGAAACTCCTCTTTTCTACTGTCTCCCTTTCTGCATTGGAAAAGTATCAACCGTGGAAGTCCTCTCTACTCGGCTGATTGCCTGGCTTCCTGCGTGTTTTCTAGAGGTGTTCCAACTATCAGTGCAACAGTAGGCGGTAAATAGAAAATTGTATTCCAGTGTCGTTGAACTGCAAGGAATAGACATGGATGTAATCATTGACATTGAAAGCATTTATAAAGCTTCCATGAGCTTGTTCGAAACACAAATTTGTTTACTAGGAACAAGAAATGGTGTTAAAATTGCAAAACTGTATGACAAAAGATGGAACAAACAGCATGATGGTTTTCCAGTCAACTTCGAGATCTTGAAAGGAGTGATGTGAGCAGAAGGCCTGGCCTTTTGACCCTTTCCTTTTTTCATTAAACCATAGGAGGATTCTTACACGAATTCTGTCATAGGAATCATAATTCCTAAATCTTTAGTACCAGAGGAACTAAATGTGTCACCAGGTGCTCAACATTTACTTTAAGCCCTTGCTAATGAGTTAAAAAGTAACACTATTTTCTCCGCGAAATCACCCACCTGATGAGAGTATGCACAGAATCTCTCCAAGGTAGCAAAATTTTGGTATCATTTCCAAAATCTTGCCTAGATGAGATTTTCTTATCGCAAGATGGAAGACCTGTTGATATGGTCTTCAACCCATTAGGAGTGACAGATATTTGAATGTTCACTTGGGTTAGCAGGGATCTGTTATACAGACATAATGGAATAGCACCTAATGAATCTTCACCTAAAAACTTCACGAGCAACCCCTTCAATTGACTCATGCTTCAATTTACTCTAGTCTTGGTCTTGGTCTTTACTTTACCAAGAACTAGTAACTGAAATGGTGTTTGAATTGTAACAGTTTTCTTGAAAGGAGTGATGCAAGCAGCAGGCCCAGCCTTTTGTCCTCTTTCTTTCTCAACCATAGTAGGTTTCTTAACTGGGACTGCAATAGCCCCTCCATTTGTAGTTAAGAGATGTCAACATGTGCTGGCTGCCCAGACCTAAAGATAGGCCTGGCAGTGGGCTGGCCCGCACTGTTGCAAGAAAATGTTTATATTTACCAACCAGAGGGCTTCATTAACAAGGAAAAACCTGATCATATTTGCAAATTGGAGAAGACACTTTATGGCTTGAAAAAAGCCCCTAAAGCCTGGCATGAGAGGTTGAAGATAGCTCTCCTTGGTTGGGGCTTTGTAAATTGAAGATGTGACATTTATTATTCTTCTTCAAAACAGGGGAAAAAGAGAGAGAGAGAGAGAGAGAGAGAGAGAGAGAGAGAGAGAGACTAACTTAAGTTGAGAAGCATATCGCAGTCTTCTTCTTTTGTGTTATGATGAAACTTATAGTGAGCCTCTCTAAATTGTGTATCTTTTTTCTATGTGGATGACATAATAATTACAGGCAACGATACATAATCACTTGACAAGTTTGTAAAAAAGTTGAATAGATTATTTGCATTGAAGGATCTCGGGTCACTGCATTATTTCCTAGGAATTGAAGTGGTTAGTGATGATGCTGGTATGCTTTTAACTTAGAGAAAATATATTCGAGACATTTTGATCAAATCAGGCATGCATAACACAAGACCATGTCCTACTCCTTCCATAGTAGGGAAACCTCTCAGTCGCTGACGGAGAACCTATGAAGGAACCAACAACTTATAGAAGTACGATTGGATCTCTACAATATCTAGCCAACACGAGACCTGATATTGCCTTCACCATAAAACAAATTGAGAAATTTTTTACAAGAACCTAGGAGTACTCACTGACCAGCAGTTAAGAGAGTTCTTAGATACTTAAGAGGGACAACAGATTATGGCTTACATATCAAATATAATGAAAGATTCGGATTGACGGGATATTCTGATTCAGATTGCACTTGTTGCCCTCATGACAAAAGGTCAGTGGCAGGATTCAGTGTTTAGTTTGGTGATAGCCTTGTATCTTGGTCATCTAGAGAACAAAATGTAGTGTCAAGATCCAACACTGAATCCGAGTATAGGGCATTGGATCTAGTGTCGTGAATTGGCATGGCTGAAACTTGAAAGCATTGCTTAGGGAGGTTACTTTTCCTTTGCCTACCTGCGGTTCCTATAACTTGGCTGATAATGTGAGTGACTTTACACAGCTGTCTATGAAATATGAGCAATGAAATATGAGACTGCTGTGTATCAATATTTGAAATCAAATATCAACCAAAACTAACATGAATCGAAGCTAAGCGGTTTAACAGTGTTCCATGCTTTCTTTATTAGAATGATGCAAGTAAAATTACATTAGTACGAGGCCTGTTTTTGATAGCGTGGCTGGATGCTTTAATTAACTGAGAGGGGATTATGAATTTGCCCAACAAATAGTACCATACCAGTCATATCTTCTCTAACAACAAACAGAAATGGATGGTGAGCCACAAAATCCCGTTTCCTTATCCTTCTTGGTATACCCTCCAACATTAGTACACAACCAGTAGCAGCTGCAGCTTCTGTACCTTCCTCGTTCACCTCAATAAATGATTTGTGGAAAATGTTCGAAACATAAAGGTTTTGATCAATGGAAGAGTCTACCATTCCAGTGAGTCCATTGCTTGAAAAAGGTAAGACCAGTCCGAGTCCCTGGAGGACTTCAGAAGCTTCGAACCCAAAAGATATCTTAAATTTTGGAATACGGAAGTCACCCACTTCCACTCGTTCATAAGGTAGGTGATCATCTAAGAATCCAGATATAGAGCCGACTTTTTCTACTAAAGCTGGAAGTCCATCTATGGCATCCGGAAGAAAGAAATATAGAGAGAACTTATGCTTGTCTTCACCTTGTTTGTATGGAAGTCCTAAAACTTTAAAACCGCTAAACTCACGTATATATTGCTTCTTTTTGCTGGTCATGAAAGGTACTTGCACTGAGCTCCGATTTAAGAGGAAAAATTTGTCATATTTCGTATTTGAAACGTCAAACTTCACGTTCCAGGCTCCTTTGAAATACACTGCATTTGCAAAGATCAGCCCCGTTAAACTATCTACAGAGCCAGATGGAAGAAGTTCCTTGACAAAGCCTCTTGTTTCATTTTCAGCCCATAGGTTCACTTCTTCGGTTACCTCAACAGCCTTTCAAACCATCAAGAGCAAAGAACATACTAATCAGAACATATATTTGAAAAAAATTAGAATTAGCAGATTCTAGCATAACCTAATATGTTGTGTTGTCAAAGCTCAGAAAGCTTTTGATGCTGTTGATAGTGCATTGCACTAAAATTGTGAAACAAGAAATTAATGTTTACAAGTACAGGTGATTCTTAAAGCTATAATAGAACTCAACTTGACAACTTCATTTATTAATTCATTGCAACATTGCTTGCATTTCATTTGTTAATAACTAGGTTTGTTCGGACTACCAACTATGATCTGTTAACAATTACTTTTTGTCTTAAAACAAAAAAATCAGCTTGATCAACAGTTCTGCAGTAAAAGCAAAACTAACCTTGGTCCGAAAATCAACATGAGTAACAGCAGCCTTATAAGCACTATTGACAATTTCTTTAAAGGTGGACTTCAAGCTGAGACTCCGATCAACCCAAACACTGTTGGCGAAGGACAATAGGGGCCCACCAAGTGGCCCACCGTTTGCAGAGACGAGACTGATGAGATGAGATGAGACACAATTGAGCTCTTCGATGGATTTGGACTTGAGAAAACTCAGCAGCTGGTTTAAAGTCGGACCTTGTGACCCAGCAGCGATCAAGCCTAGCACCATGTGAATCGACACAGGCGAGAACACCAGGTTTGCATCCTTGTCCTTGGTCGAGACCAAATATTTTGCGAGCAATAAAGAAATGTCAGTCTGGTTACTAATGGATTCACGAATGTCCATCGTTGAATAGTGTGCCTCTGACTCTGTGGTTATTGAGCGAAAATATGAAGGCAGAGCCAGCACAGGCGGCCGCCCCTGGCTCCGTCGATAATTTTTTTGCACTTCTTTTTTCAGGGCATTGTTCGGTCCGTACAAGCATACGTGTATACCTTGAGCAAGGTGGGAAAGAGAGACGGAGGAGAGTGAAGTATAGCCTGCTGAATAATCGAAAGGAGAGGCACTTCGAAAAATTGGTATGCTCGATACTTCCATGGCCGATTCCTGTACGTTCTGAGAGAGAGGTTTCAAGTAATATTTATGAATTTTAAAAGATTATAAATTATAATTAATTTCGTAAATTTCAATAGGTTTTTACAAATTTCATAAGAATCTTATTTTGAGATTTCAAAAGATTTAATTATATATATTTGAAATTTATTCAAATCTTTTAAAATTCTTTCATTAATAATTTTTTTATAAATTCACTGATTATTAAGAATACTTAAATTTTAAAAGATTTCATTAAATTTTATTTAAATCTCAATTGGAAATATCTAAATTTTCTCAATTGGGAACACCAAAATTTAGAAAAATCCATCACAATCTTAATTAAGGACGCCCCTAAAAGTAACCTACATTTTCCGAGTGCTTGAGGTACAATCCGGATCCGGAATAGGGTCCAACCGACATTTACCTAATCCAGAATATATGGGCTATGAACCGGCCCATCTGAAGAGTCTCGTCTTATTACATGCTCACAACTTGGCTGCAGTATTTATTTTTTATTTTTAAATTTCGCCCTTAATTCTCTTTATCCATTTTCAAAGTCTTTATTCTCAAGTATTTTTCCCAAAAAAAATAAAATAAAAAAATATATATATATATAAAAACAATAAAAATATATATATATATATATATATATATATATATATATGATAATGTCCTTACCTGTTAAGTTCGGGCATGACGGTCCGAGCACTAATCGCACACTTTTGTCA
>CAIGRN010180083.1:0-13579 GCA_903798345.1 Fraxinus anomala | reverse complement strand
ACATTTTATTGTGGAAATCATCATTTCCATCCAATTTCTCGGTAACGAGTTCTGCAATGAAATGTACAAATAGGGGTGAAATGCAAAAAAAAATGTAAGGTATTGACATTTTGCACAATAAACCCCAAACACGTTTTGTGCTAATAACCCTTAATCAAAATCATATATACGCACCTATAATTTACACTTTTTTCTACCTTATTTAAACTATTTATGTTTAGAAAAATACAATTAATTAAAAAACACAACATGATTTGTGTATCAAGTCCAAAATAAACGGCAGAAATTGAAGCATGAGAACACCATTCGTAACTATGTCAAAGAGTTCACAACTCTCATGCTTCAAATTTTGAGCAAGCCAAACAATTTGTTATAGTTTTACTAGAGGTTCAAATAACGCGTTTTAAATATACATACATGCATATTTGAATATAATTATAATAGGATATAAATGCTTATGAAAATTATTATTTTTAATTATTTTATTTTAACTTTTGACCGAACAATGACACTTGTATACTTTTCATAGATACCGTACTCTGGCCATATGATCTTAAAGGGTGTTATAATTTTGATTAATACACTTTTTTCTTTTTTTTGAAGAGATTATTTAAAGTGAAAAATATTTTTTTAAAAATTATGTGAAAGAATAAGAAAAAAATGATAGATTCACATATAATTTTATTAGTGCATAAATGACTTGCAACAATGATTGTCTCAGAGTGATGACAACACATGAATACATTAGAAGATCAAATTAAGAAGGCATTTGACCCCTATTGTTTTGAGATTTTAATTTTTTGAACAGTGATTGATGAGAGAATGTGTGATGAAAAAGTTATGAAAAGTTTTAAATTTGTGTGTAATATTATTTTGTTGGGAGAGTGTGTGGATGAAATGAAGAGAGGAAAAAATAATGAGAATGAGAATGAGAATGAGTGCCTAACATGAACTAACAAACAAATAATTCAAAGGAATCAATTTGTAAATTCCCAATTTTTGAGTAAAAAGTATTTATGAAAATCCCTAATAATTTATTGGCTTATTAGCACAAAACGTCAATACATTTGAAGATGAAGATGGTGGTTGAGATTTTTTGATAAGGGTGATGGTTGTGGTGGTGCAGGTGGTGGTTGTGGTGCTAGGGTTGGGTTTATTAATTTTTTTTTATTTTTAATTATTTGTTTGAGACTCATTTGTAATTTTTGAAAATTTTGAATCTATGGTTGCAACTAATTATTTATTGTTTTCTTTTTGTTTTATTTAAATAAGATAGTAAATTTGTCATTTCACAAATTTTTATAGAGAAAATGGGTGAAAATTGAGGAAAATGACATTTTTCGCAATAAAATGTGAAAGTGGGAATGAAAATACAAAAAATTGAAATGTAAAGATATTTTGTACACCAAATATAAAATGTAGGAACGTTTTGGGTTAATAAACCTAATTTATTACTAAAACCTCGCTCACAGAGAGAGGTGAATAGCCAAGAACTTGTCCTTTGCAATTGCCCAAAGGATCATCACTCATCAGCCCATTTTTATAAGAAAACCCATTTCTGAAACTATATAAAACTCAATCACTTCTCTCCCCTCTTGGCCTTCTCCAGATTACATTTATTCAGAGATACGCCAATCGTTTAGTTTGAAACTATATTTGATCCGATCATGGCTCAATGCGTTTTCTCTCAGGTCAACTTAATCTTTTATATGTTAAATTTATGTTTTTTTTTTTTCATTTTAGATTTCGTGAGTGTGAAGTGGGTTTAATGAAACAAAAACTTGAATTTTGTTGCAGGTCCCAGTTGGGGTCCCTATCAGTAGTGATTCATCCTTCCGGAGATCAGTGCTTAAGGTTTTTAATTAGTCTTTAGTTATAGTTGAATTTATAATATTTTACATGCCAAATCTCGTAGCTTTTGTTTTGCTCAAATGATTCAGATGTGATCTGATGTTGAGGCGCAATTGATAAAATATTGATGTAGTAAGCTTGTACCTAGCTAACGTAGGATAAACACTGCTGTTTTGCTATTGGTTTCATTTGTGCTTGATGAGGTCTTAACTCAAATCTCTTTAAAGGGTTTAGAATAGAGATCTCCAATTGCTATAATTTGTCCATTCTATTAAAATCTCTTATGGTCTTGTAATCACTATTTAATGGATATAGAGATTAAGGCTTCCAATTTATTCCATACCAACAGCTGCACTTAACAGCATATTTGGCTAAGATTAAAAGGTGCTTAAAATCACCCATTTTGGATAGTATGCTTCATTCTCTCCCGTTCTTTTTCATTTATACTTCACTTTCATACATTTTCTGCCTTCAGACATTTCATACAATAGAAGCTGTTTATTGATCAGATAAACACATCCTTCACTTTGTTCATCCTTTCATATTGCATACCTATCCCTTATTTGGGCTCAATTTTTCCAAAAATACATTTTTACAAAACTCATTTTCAATCACACATTTCCAATGAAATAATGTTACTCATAAACAAAGGTTTTTCCTTATTTTTAACCACATGTTCTAAAAAAAATCATTATTCCAAAATATATTTTCCCCTAAAATTTCATTTTTATGGAGCCTAAACAGGGCCTAGTCTGCGTTGACTTCAATTTTTGTAGGGGTGACGTAGTCAACAAATCCTGGTTCCTTTCAGCCACATAGCCTCTTCTTGTACATTTGGACAAACTGTTACGTGACTTTTATCGGTGGTGGAGGACGTCGCCACGAGCGCTCCGATAGTCAATTCAGTTTATTTGTAAGTGAATATTTAGGTGTGAGACATGCTAGAGACGTGAGCCACTAAGAAAAAAGGTGGTCGGATCCGGGAGTAGAGAGAATGATATGAGAGCAATTTATAGTTCAGTGTATAAGATTGTATTACCTTCAAATGACACTAAGCCTGAGTTTTTGTAATAGAAGAAGTAAAATACTGACCATTGGATGGAAAGACAAGTGGCTTCATCTCGATGGCCGAGGTGTTTGCTCCTAGGCATCAATCCGTCAATCACAAGCCGATTGGCATTTAATACTTTCTTAAAAGTGGTCATCCTAGAGTTTAGGTCTGACCTCTTAAATATAGACATGCGATTAGACTTTTAGGCACATTCTGCAGAACATCAATCAATTGTAGGAAGATCTTGTACAAAAGATCTCTTGGAAGAGGTGAAATAGGAGATGCATTTATCAATCAAACAGCCTAATCACTTTAGATTCACTGCCTATAGCATGCATAACACCTCACCTGGCCATGATGGGCCTGTCTCTTCATGGACTTTAGTGAAAGTGATGCATCACCTTGGCTGCCATATATATATATATGGCCTCATCTCAGCTAGGTAGGAAGGTGACGTGAAGTATGGGCCTAATTAGTTTGCTAGCTGGCTGTTATGCGGCGATGAGTTGAAGCCTCGTCATAAGGGGCGAAACAATAGTCCACAAAATTCATGTATGAACATCTATAAGCTAAACAACACAAAACCCCCAACCTATTGGACAAATTGTCGCAAAACCCCCACCTATTGGGCAGACTGTCGAAAACCTCATACCTTTTGGAAATAGTACAAAACGTCTCTGTTTGAAACATTTAGTGTGGAATACCCTCTACTGTTCATTTTATCGATAAAAAATTGTGAAATAACGAATATACATCCCTATTAAATAAGAAAAAAAAGGAAAGAATAGAAAAATAAAGAACTAATTATAATCATAGTCCCAAAATATTTTAAAAAAGTACAAACGAGCCCAAATAAATTAGGCATAATTCTTTTTCCACCCCACCACACCACACCACACCCAAAAAAACCAAACCCACCTTCATCTTCCTCTTTCTCTCCCACCATCGTGGCCACCGCAATGGTAGGTCCACAACAAGTTGAATTCCATGGAAAAAGGAAAAACCCAAAGTGAATAGCAAAATTAGTGAAAATTAATTAGACAAAGAAAAATAAGAAATTTGGTATCTGCACATAAGATCATTCACAGAAGAAGAAAAATTTCATGAAAACCCACATTCAAAATTGGGAACACAAATCCGTAAATTGAATCAATCGCAACACTAGAGTTGACTTCAGAATCCTAGCAGTGGGGGACGACGACTTATTCTTTGCCTTTGAAGATGCGGTTGCAATGCTGGTGGTGGGATTTTTCTTGGAGGTGGCAACGGCAGGATTGAGAGCGGTAGCGACAGATTTGGAGGCGTAAAACAAGGCCTGGAATCCTCGAAAAAACCTAGATGGAGTTGACATTGGATTTTTGCTTGGTTTTGGGAGTTGTTAGGAAATTAATGAATTGAATCGCCCCCTTTCGTACGCCGTGAAAGCAAGTTATTAGCACATTGAACACCCACATGTTGCAAACAGAAGAAGTCTTGAAGAAAAGCAATGAGTTATTATTCATGGAATTGTGCAATGTCATGGGATTGAATCGGAGGATTTGAAGAATGAATGAAGAGGAAAAATGGGTTTTGGCTAAAGGGTTTGTTACAGAGTGGAGTGCCCCTTTTCATCAATTATCTGCCAAATCTGTTAAAGAAATGGTTGGTGAGCATTTGGTTGAAGAAAAGTCGCCTTCAGTGGTGGCTTCCAATTAATTCTTCCCCAATTTTGGAAAATTGATGAGAAAGGGAGGAGATGACGGCGGTGGCGGAGAGGAGAAGGAAGAGGAAGAGTGGTGGTGGATGTAGAGCGACTGAGCTACGGTGGCAGTGGCCGTGAATGGTAGTGGTGGGAGAGATAGGAGGAAGAAAAATGATTTTTGATTTTTAAGTTTTGATTTTTAATTATTTGTTTGGATCTCGTTTGTATTTTTTTAAAACATTTTAGGACTATATTGTAATTAGATTTTTTTTATTTTCTCTTCTTTTTGTTTTATTTAATTGGGAGGGTATATTCGTTATTTCATAAATTTTTATTGAGAAAATGGATGACAAGGGGTATTCCATACTATACGTTTCAAACATGGACATTTTGTGCTATTTCCAAAAGATAGGGGGTTTTGTGCTGTTTAGCCGATATTTATATAATGCGTGGACTTTCAGTGTAGGTTGGAAGTGAATTCCTTGTCGAGGTGATGCGTCTGATGGGGTGATAGTTGTGCATTTGAACACAACGCAGTTTGTATTAGATGGAAGCCTTATTTTGTACTGTCCACCCAATTTCTTGATTTTTTTTTATGACCATTCTTCTACAGCAGCTGAACTGGCTCTTTTTTTTTGCTGCTCTTGAAATTATTGTAATGATGTTATTTGGAACAAATATTCTAGGTCCTATTAATCTTCAAAGCACTTTTGTTGTCCATTCAACTTTGACGTAAGAACTGCACATTGTTTCAATTATTAAACACGCATTTGATATAATTCCAATCTTGGTTATGCATATAGAAGGCTTTGGAGGAAAATTGCATTAATTGAGTCCATTTGTGCATGATGAAACCATAAAAATGATTTAGATTCTTAAACCTCATTACCTCTTTCCTTTCCTTATCTTAAACATAACTTGGATCTTTGTTTTGCATCTTCATTATCACATCCTATCCAGCTTTCTCCATGGTTTTCAGTGAAACTCCTGATGTTTAGATACCAATAATCTTTCATTGTTTTGGTTGTACACTGCTCATTGCAATGTTGGGACCTGCAAATATGAGAAAACTATAGTTATAAACACTAATTGCATCTCATTTTATTGCAGACAAATAATGTGACTTTTCATGATAAATCATGGACTTCTGGCATACCTTTTAACTTGAGAAGTGAAAATGCGCGATCGAGAAGTCGATTTGTGGTTTGCATGTCAGTACAGCAAGCCAGTAAACCTAAGGTTGCTGTTTCACCCGTAACACTAGAAGATGCGAAAGAGCCTCCACTACACTTGTACAAAAACAAGGAACCATATACAGCAACCGTTGTCTCTGTTGAAAGGCTTGTTGGTCCAATGGCTCCTGGAGAGACATGTCATATTGTCATCGATCATGGTGGCAATGTTCCTTATTGGGAAGGACAGAGTTATGGGATCATTCCTCCTGTAAGTTCAAAGAATTTCCATTTGTTTGTACTTTAGTCATGAAGTTGTGTGAACTTCAAAGTTCCCATTAAAATTGCCGCCCGTCTCATCCAACCTATTCCTTTGAGAAACTCTTGGGGTTAACTTATGCTGGAATATGGTGGAACCTTCTTGTACAATATTTGCACTTAATTGTAATGTGGTTTGGCTTTGTTCTTGGCATACCCATGTCATATCATTATGCAGTATGTTCCCACCTTCACCATGTCCTAAATTTACTTCTTCTATTTTATTTCAGGGCGAGAACCCTAAAAAGCCTGGTAGTCCCCAGAATGTTCGTCTATATTCAATTGCATCTTCCAGGTATGGCGACAATTTTGATGGTAAGACAGCGAGTTTGTGTGTCCGACGCGCTGTCTATTATGATCCTGAGACAGGAAAAGAAGACCCCTCAAAAAAAGGAGCATGCAGCAACTTTTTATGTGATTCAAAGCCTGGAGACAAAATTCAGCTCACAGGTAAGATTTTAATGATTCTAGGGAAGGCAATAAGGAATTAGGATATTTGATTTCATGAATTTTTGAGCGATAAAGCATATAAAGAAATCAATAGCCATCTCCCTTGATATGAGATTAGCCAATGTTCTTCGGAACCTATTTATTTTTATTTGATTATTTTGTCTCGTTAATACATTTCTTTTTCTGAGTAGGAGGTCTGAGCTCTTTGATATGCTCTATTCTTTGATTTGTATTTTCCATGTACCATCAAACTGTTCACACGAGCAAGTTTGGTGATTAAGAATTGTGAATCGGTAATAAATTCAGATCTACGTTGCGGATGTTTTTCTTTCTTTGTGCATTTGAAAGGCAAATGTTTTAATAAAATTATTGGCTTCTGTCTTACCCCAAATCCATTCTCGGCTGGCAATCTGATTTTTCAAAGTTGAAATAAAGTGTAATTACCCCATATATCCACTGTGTCCTAAAGAATTTCATATTAGCTTGTACTGAGCAGAGTGCTTGCTTTGTGTTCCTTTCATCTTAGTACAGGTCACCTCCAGTTTTATTTTGTAATCTGTAGGCATTATACAAATCACAGTGTTGGGAATGATCTTAGTTGAGTTGACTATTTTGGTTCTCTTACATATTTATGAGTTTCTTGTCTCTGTGTTGTTAACATTGTGCGACTTCGGCAGGGCCTTCTGGCAAGATAATGCTTCTGCCTGAGGATGATCCAAATGCCACCCACATTATGATTGCCACTGGTACTGGTGTGGCTCCCTACAGAGGGTATCTTCGCCGAATGTTCATGGAGGAGGTTTCCACATTCAAATTCGGGGGCCTCGCTTGGCTTTTCCTTGGGGTTGCTAACAGTGACAGCCTTCTTTACGACGACGAGTTTTCTAAGTATCTTCAGGACTACCCGGATCATTTCCGATATGACCGTGCACTTAGTCGAGAACATAGGAACAAAAGTGGAGGCAAGATGTATGTTCAGGATAAGATTGAAGAGTACAGTGACGAGATCTTTAAACTTCTGGATGGCGGAGCACACATTTATTTTTGTGGGCTTAAAGGGATGATGCCGGGAATTCAGGATACGCTCAAGAGGGTTGCAGAGGAGAGAGGGGAGAGCTGGGACAAGAAACTCTCTCAACTGAAAAAGAACAAACAGTGGCACGTCGAAGTCTATTGATGCTGCTCAAGTTGTAGCTGATTGTTACTCAATATATCATGGGAAAGGAGGATTCTTCTTGCTACATGATGTTGGTGTTTGTTTGTTAAATTGAGAGACCTACGTGAAGTCGAACTTCACTAGCACTTCTATATTCATGTGTATCATTTGTGGATGAAGAAAACTTGTTTTGTGCTTCAAAATGAATGTTCAAGAAATCTCTCGATAATTTCTTGACAAAATTCTGCACTCTGGATCTTTCGTCTGTGCAAATTGCAATACATATGCATGTGATTGTCTGAATAAATGTTGGCAACTTTGTTGGTCATTGGCTAAATTTCAAGTTAATTACCAAGAAATTGAGTGGCCGCCTTGGGGGGAGAGAATGAAAAGTGACATTTCTAAATTAACATTATGCAAATGTATGGAGATCGATTTTGACCAACAAACACAATTATTTATTTCAGAGCGAACTTATTTACTTAATTTAAGCTTAACAAAACATGCACCAAGTCCTTGTTCAACAAGTCAAGAACTGTATTACTCTAATCTTATTTGCCACCACCATACACAAATTACTCAGAAAATTAATCACTCCACATAATTAATTAACTTATTATCTACTTATAATCAACAACAGCATTAGGCTCAGAAGTGGGGACTGACGTCGCCAAGAATCTTTCCCGCTTTTGCTATCGAAGACGAAAGAAAAAAAATCCCGAAGATAACTAGCAGAACGACACTGACTAGTCCACAGAAAAAGCTGGCCACGAGCAATGCCGTTATCCCGTGATCCTAGTGCATGTCACGTGAGCTCCCACTCTCGTGACTCCTCCACCATGTTGTTATCGGATCGGCGGTCGTATTCTTGGCCTCCGACAGTGTCTCCGACGACAACGTTGCACCAAAGAATGAGAGCATTTCTTGTGTACTATCGCCGTTTTTTGTCGGTGATGGAGAATCTTGACTAGGCCGGGTCCGATGGCCAAAGATCCCTTGCGTCCAATTGGTTGATCATTGTCAAGATCGTGATGAACGTCACGACGCCGTATTGCTGCCAGTAGAAACTGTGCTCCATTTCACAACTCTCTCCCTCCCTCTCTCTCAATATATCTTGCGTGTCTCTCTCCCTAGAGATACTGTGTCTGTACTACAAGAGGGAATTAGCTTGTTTATGTATGTGTTTGTTAAATTCTATCGAAATTTATTAAAAATTTGATTTTATTTTTTCACGACTAAATGACTTGTACAGTGTGCTGAAGTTATTGTACGTCCAATATCGAATTTAATGCTGCAAATTGTTTCCTTTGTTGACTTGTTGAAATAATTAAAGAATTTCAATTGAAGTACACATTATGAAGAATTCAAGTTTGGAATGTTATTGATGTCCTATGTCAAGTTGAAGTTCTATTTTGGAATCCCATTGAGAGTTGGAATTTGTATTGAACTTAAAGGGGTTGAAATTATGAATCGGAAAGAAAAATCGTCATATTTTTGCTAGTCTACCGCTAGCTGACCGCTCGAGCAACACTCGTAGGTTTTCAATCCGAGATTTGTTGCCCGCCGACAATGCCTTGTCGCTTGAGCGACGGGGCTGTTGCCCGTCACTCACTCGCTTGTCGCTCGAGCGACATTGTTTTCTGACCCAAGCCCGTTTCGCGCTTTAACACGTATTTTGGCATTCTACTTAAACTACAACTCATTTATTAGGGTTTGGACATCTCTCTACATAATTATATATAAATACTTGGCCCTTCTCTACAATTTTGAACGAGTGTGAGATATATGATTACTAACTTTTAGGATCATCGTAATTTTCTTTCTTCTCCATTATTTTTGAGTCAATAAAATCTCCTAATTCGTCTGTTATATTCTTGTTTTCTTTTATTCTTTTGTTCTTGGTCTAATACTTCATATTTTGCCATAGAACTCCAACATTTCAATCCGATGATTGATGTCACAACAAGTGGTATCAATTCTAACACAAATAATAGCCTTGGTCCACCGCACTACACCTATCTTGCAGGGCTATAATAAAAATGAATTTCAATTCATGTGCATTTCTTGAATATGTAAATGTATGTTGTGTGTATGTTGGCACAAGTATGTTGACTTTGTTGCTATGTTGTCTAACACAATATGTTTATACATTTTTAGGTCATTAATTATGAATATTTGAAAGTATTTTTCATGAATTATATTTTAATCTCTTGTATATATTATTTGGTGAATTTTAATATTTCTCACGTAAATCCTTCTTATTTCTTCTCCTTTTCAATTGGTTTATGACTTATACTTTGTTTTTAGTCTCATTATAGTGCGTTTAATTTTTTAAAATTTTAACTTGTATTGTGTTAATCTTGTACTCGACGGTTGTAAAATTTGGGTTTCTTATAGAGGAGTGAAAATGAAGGACCGTAAAATTCCAATACTTCTAGAAAAATTCTTGTTATTGCCCCTAATAATTTCATCTAATTCATTAATTACTAATCTATAAACAATATAAGAGATGCAAGGTTTATCAAGTATCCAACTCTTCCAGGAGTCTCTTGCAGTGGTTACGGTGGTCATCAGAAGAATTGCTTACCTCAGATTAATAATGCATATACTCAAGGTTGTACGCCTGATACTCTCTGTCGCCCTTGCGAAGGTGGAGAAGAAGCAAAGGCATAGGCAAAGACAAAGGAATACTGATGTGAGTCAAATGAACCACGCAATGCACATTAATTAAGCATAATTCCCTTGTATTTGAAGGCAAAATAATATTATAAATTTGTTTGGACCATGTCAAATAAACTCCGGGTAGGTTACTTCACTTATTAATGACTTGTCTGGGATGTATTTATTTTATAATATAATTGGTCAAACGATTTTTCTTATTCAAGCATTTACCACAAGTGCTATCGACTTATTTATCACTTTTTTCTATTAATTTATAATTTAAACGTGCTCTAATGATGCAAGACATACATATATATTTAACATAATAAAACTTAACATAAAGTGACATCAATTTTCATGACCCAGTACCCAAAGTGAATAAACCTATAATTTAGCATAATAGAGAAATAAAATGGACGGTGGTTTGATTTGAGTTACAAGTCAGTATCCTGATCTTCGAGGAATTCCTTACGATTGTTAAGGCATGTTAGACAAGTGTTTCAGCACTAGATACCGTATTTGCAGTTTACTTAAGGCGTGGGCACGTCTTATTGAATTGAAATTCTGTCATAAGTGGAAGACTCATACCGTATTTGTCGTTAACATGATATGCACTACCAGATTCAATAACTATGAATACAACATATTCAATTATACATACCAGATTTAATATTCTAGTAGATTCAATAATGTGTATAACAAGTAATAAAATTGTAAGCAAAGATACAAAATATAGATTTGCATAAACGAGTGACAAAACAAACACTTGCAGAAGTTAAATAAAAAGAACACTGTTAACCCGAGGTCTGTGCTTGAAACAGATTCGCTCCCCCACCGTCTGTGCTTGAGAAAAGAGGTATAAACTGAGTATCCCTTTCCCAGGATACGACGGTAGAACCAGTAGTTTCCGAGCACCACAAATGTATAGAGAAAAGTGGAAAACGAGTCACTTATAGGCTCATAAAATTGGTAACTTGCTCATTAACTAATGACAATTACAAGAGGAGTTTCATTTGAAGAAAACAAAAAAGAATTAGCAAAATGTAGACTCTTTTGATGAGACAATTTTTGGTCAATCCAGTCCGACATTCGTGTACACAAGTCGCACCCGCACACAAGTTCAAGGTCCAAAGCCTCTTTCGGTGCGTGATTTGCACCCCCTGCGCGCACGTGGAGAAAACCTCTATGCTACATATGATTACACAATTCTAAAATGTAATCCTTTATAAAGTGATTTTGTTTTTCTTCAACTTCCTATGTGGGACAAACTTATTTTTAGTTTTCCCACCAACATAAACTTATTTCACATGGCATATTTTGAGTTTCAATTTCTCATTCACCCGAGCATCATTTTTGACAAGTATATGATTTAGATGTACTCACGGAGGAGAACACAAATTAACTTTCATCTTCCAAAATAGCCAAATGGGTCCCGCTCAAAATTCGTGCCAAAAGTCAGCCACAAACTCAATTTTTCCAACTTTTTTCCAACAAGGCATTAATTAGAAAAATTGCAAACTGCATTAAATCCATACAGTCGGTGCTGTGAGCTAGTTGGATCGATTAAAAGCGCAATCCCTTGTATTGACAATATAATAATATTATAAGGATTTTACTAAAGTGCCATCCCCTTTGACATAGGGGATGACACTTTAGCCAAATGGCACCCCTCCTATTGGGGAGGTGCCTGACCCCTAATAAGGGGGGGGGGGGTGTCATTTGGCTATTCTGTCAACTAGGGTGTCAAAGGGGTGGGCACCCAAACATGGTCCATATTATAAATTTGTTTGGACCCCATATGTCAAATAAACTTTTGGTCGGGTCAAATCATTCTCCTTAAAATTATCACAATACAAAAATATATAACAATATACAGAAATTAATAATACGATAAGTACTGTAACTTAACATAAATTTACGTCAATTTTTATCATCAACTACGAACTTAACTTAACCTACAATCATTTTTATGGCTTTTTAAAATTAATTATTAATTGATGTTACAAAAGGTACAAGAATTTGGGTCTTCTCAAATATATTGGACAAAAATACTTCAAATGGTCTTTTCATTCAAATTTGCTTTACAACTTTGGGTTTGAGTGGGCTCAGCCGGACATTGTGCCTTCAATCAAGACAAATGGCATCAAACAAGATTTGTAAACTATTTAAGTACCCTTTTTTTGTGTGGAAATTACACCAAACCAGGTCTTAAGTTTGACCTTTTTAAAAATCAGATTTTCACGTTTTTTTTTTCATTTATCAGGTTTTTTATCATTTTAATTAAATAATTAATCTTTTAACCTAATTCATCAATTCCTTACACACCCCACCTCCCGTCTTTCTCTCCATTCTCTCTCTCTCTCTCCTTACACTCTCCATCTCTCTGCCGCCTCCTCCCCTTCTTCCTCACCTGCTCCCTTCACCCTCCTCAACCCTCTCTTCCTTCTCCTCCATTCTCCCTCTGTTCACAACAGCGTCGCGCCGCTGCTGTGAATGGCAGCAGCGTCCAACAGTGCCTCGACGCTGCTGTTGTGGGTGTGTGGGTGTGCCGGTGTGCGATGGATGTGTTGTAGGTGTGCGTTGTTGTATTGTGTGTGTCCGGTGGTCTTAGATTTGGATGTCTTCGATGCGGTGAGTTTGGGTCGACGAAGTTTGTTTTTAGGGTGGGCGCTGCAGTGGCGGTGGTGGTAGTGGATGCAAAATCTGTGTGTGCGGATGGCAGTGGGTGATGTGCGTGGAATGATTGTTCATTTTGTTGTGCGTGTGGATGGTAGTGGGTGCTGTCGTGTTGGCGAGGGTGGTTTTGGAGGTGGTGAGTGGTGCGTGGAGGTTGTGGTGTTGGCGGATCTATGGTGAGGGTTGGCTGTTTCGCAACGAAGTGTAGTTTCGAAACTCTGCAGAGTTAAAGACCTTGCCATGAAACGTTTCTTCTTCAACTTCATCTTCCTTAGACGTGCTTGAGTTAAAGATCTGTGTGTGGTTGTTGTTGGTGTGTGGCTGTGTGTTGGTGGTTTGGGCTGATCTGTGGTGATGGTGGTTGGTGTTATTGTTGGTGGATGGTTGCGTCGACGACGGCGAAGAGTGTTTATGACCAACTATTTGGTTGGTCTGCGACCAAGTATTTGGTGGTTGATTGGGACTGGGGATAAATGTTTGGGTGTCTGTGACCAACTGTTAAATCGTGACCTTAAAATTCGATAATCTGTAACTCAAAATATAATCCGTGACCAACAAATTTG
>CAIGRN010180059.1:0-14085 GCA_903798345.1 Fraxinus anomala | reverse complement strand
CACAAAATACAAAACGAATTCAAAACAGAAAACTGAAACACAAAGAGAACGGCCCCTTAGTGTTTCATGATTCGATTTTCGTGGAATTTGGACAGCATGTTTATAACCCATCTTCTTCGAATCTAATGATTATCATTAAAATCCAACAGTCCATTCGTGAGAAATATGTACACAAACAACAATCAAATTCTTTTAAATTAGTTGTTTAGTACAAGAATTGTTTATTGTCTCAATTACAAAAAATTCAATATTACAATAAATAATTATTCTATTACACGAATGTACCTATCAATTTCAATTGATAAACTGATGCATTTTCTTTAATTGATTGTTATGTAAAGATACAATAATTACATTGTGCATATTCAATTTTTGTATATGATTTGTATGTTATTATTGATCACAATATAAAATATATTATTTGTACATATTGAATAGATATGTTTAGTTTGTTGTTGCTTTCGAAAAAACAAAATGTTTTACTATTCTGAAAGAATATTATTTGCTCCTAAAGAAGCACAAAATATGAAAAAAAATTATGGGTTTGTTTGAGCCCCATTTAAAAAGAAAATTTATTTTAGAATAATAAATTGATAGAGAATATGTAGTTGAAAAATAAGGAAAAATTTTGTATTTGCGTGTAATATTATTTTATTGAATAATATGTAATTGAAAAGAAAAGAATGAAAAATGTATTTTGAAAATAATAGGGATCAAGTAAAGGCTATGTTGATGTTTATGAAGAGATACAACACAACTACATATACATTCAAGAAGAATATTATTTTGTTATTCCCAAAGAGTATCAAATGAATATTTGATATGATGTTTTAGGAGAATTTTATAAAATTTTCATAAGAGTCAATATTATGTAATATGAAGAGACAAATTTACTATTACTAGTAATTTGTTTTCCGCTAAGTAAAGAGAAACCTACAAAGTTTCTAATAATATTTCTTAATTGGTATACTATATTAATATTAGTACAATTAAGATAAATATTGTATTGAATCAGAAGTTCAGTAACTTTAATATTTTATTGTTGGCATGTCCAGTTACACCGTCAATAGACTAATAATGATGCAAAACACGAATTGACCTATCAAATAATTATTCTATTACACGCATTTACCTATCAATTTCAATTGATAGACTGACGCGTTTTCTTTAATTGATTGTTATCTAAAGATACAATAATTACATTGTGCATATTCAATTTTTGTATTTGATTTGTATGTTATTATTGACCGCAATATAAAATATATTATTTGTACATAGTTAATGGATATGTTTAGTTTGTTGTTGCTTGCGAAAAAACACAATATTTTACTATTCTGAAAGAATATTATTTGCTCATAAAGAAGCACAACTTAATATGAAAAAAAATATGGGTTTGTTTGGGCCCCATTTTTAAAAAAATTCATTTTGGAATAATAAATTGATAGAGAATGTGCAGTTGAAAAATAAGAAAAATTTGCATTTGTGTGTAATATTACTTAATTGAATAATATGTGATTGAAAAAGAAAAGAATGAAAAATGTATTTTGAAAATAATAGGGATCAAGTAAGGGCTATGTTGATGTTCATGAAGAAACACAACACAACTACATATATATTCAAGAAGAATATTATTTTGTTATTCCCGAAGAGTATCAAATGAATATTTGATTTGATGTTTTAGGAGAATTTTATAAAATTTTCATAAGAGTCAATATTATGTGATATGAAGGGATAAATTTACTATTACTAGTAATTTATTTTTCGTTAAATAAAGAGAAACCTACAAAGTTTCTAATAGTATTTCTTAATTGATATACTATACCATATTAGTACAATTAAGATAAATTGTATTGAATCAGAAATTCAATAACTTAAATATTTTATTGTTGGCATATCCAGTTACACCATCAATAGACTAATAATGATGCAAAACGCGAATTCAAGTGAATATTTAATGAAAATTCAGGAGATTCTTCAATCCAACAAATTCACATATAATGCTTGTTTTCTATATTATAAATTGGTCATTGACCATTACTAGCTAATGTTGGGATTAAATCCTTACAATCTTGAAAATAAACTAGGGTAATATATGGAGTCCGTCATTCTCTATGTTAACAATCTAAATATTATTTGTATCTAATAAATATAATACATCTACTAGATGATTGCAATGTGATTGCAACCTGAAGTTTGCAAAATTATTATTCAAATTTTAAATTATAAGTATAATTTTCTGATATACAATCAAGATGACGTGTCTTGTTAATGCTAGTAAGTCTAAATCTCAATATTTTAATAAGTATTAGTTGAGATGTCGATAAATAGTTTAACACTATTGCTTGTTAAACACCTTTAATTAATTTCTCAATTGTTACTATTGATAAAAAAAAGTACTTTCCATTTTTGTTAGGAAATGTTATTAGCATCATGCTCACATCAAAATTTCCTCCCTATATTTGGATTATGACCAGAGCTTAATATTTTCATATAATTATTTTGATAGTGCACTATATGTATAATTGATCCATCACAATGCACTGAGATTAAAAGTAAAAAATGCTAAGAATAAATATATAGTTTGAACTCTTATGAAATATATCAAGCCGTAAGGGGTAATATATTATAACGTGGTTTGCTGATTATCAATTTGATTGAATAATTTTCTTAATATTAGGAGGAGAAATTGAGAAACTGAAAATAATATACATAATACATCATTATATTATCTAGATATTTGTAAAGATAACTCAAACTAGAAGTTCGAAAGATAAATATTCATTTAGATGCATTATCTAATCAAATATATTAACAATATCTCACACACCAACATGCTCCAACTCGAATTGATGTCTTGGAAAGACAAGTCGATAATATTATATCTGATATGTGTAAGGCACACCTGAAGCATGAATACATTTGATTCTAAGCAAAAATCATTAAAACAAAATGGTCATATTTAGGAAGCGTATATATTGTTACGTCCTTAGAAAACAATTCATTAATATTATATCTAATATATTTAAGGCATCTTTGAAGCGTGAATACGTTCGATTCTAAGTAAAAATCTACAAAAGAAAATGGTGTATATAAAGACGATGGTCTTATATAGGAAGCGTATATATTTGGAGAACATATAAACATAACTAATTATAAAACATCAAAAGAGGTTCACGTATTAGAAATGTTAAAAGTGGAGATATCTCATTAAGTTATGTTATTGTGGAAAAGAAATAGAATCGATAGGAAAAAAATTATCGACTACATTTTTGTACATGGTGTACTTAAATATTATAAAAGATGAGGATATCTAAATAATTTCATCAAATCATATTGATAGAAGAAATGATTGACCCAAATAAATGGACGCAGTCCTAACAAAATTAAATTTACTAGAGAAATCTAAAGTTTCTAAATCTACACTCCGAACACCTAAATGTGTATACTTATGCGAAATAAAAATAGAAAATAAAGTTGTAATATGTAATGTATGACTCTTAGTATAATCAATTTTGCAAATACTTGTAAAATTAAATAAATTTTATAGTGATGGGTGCAATCGCAAATCTCTATCTTTTTAGTCTAACAATGCATGAAATTTGATATGTATATAATAAATGTGATTATAGTCAACTTATCTTGTATGGTTTTAACACAATCACTACGCCAAAAATGAGCATTCGCAACACATAAAAGGCAACACTCAGTAGTTAAGTGCTGCTAAATGGGTCTATCGCAACATTTTAACAAATGAATGTTTCTATTGATTAATATAATTAAGTTTTAGCAACATTTTATAAATAAACGTTGCAAAAAGTGTCTTTCGCAACGTTTATCGAACGTTTTGAAAAGTTTGATTTTTGCAACGTTCATTAAACGTTGCATAAGATCAACATTTTGCAGCGTTTAATAAACGTTGCAAAAAGTACATTTTGCAATGTTTATTAAACGTTGCGAAAGACACTTTTTGCAACATTTATTCAACATTGCAAACAATCCTTTTAGCAACGTTTAATAAACATTGCGAAAAGTAAAAGGGGCTAGGCGAATTGAGTTCGGCCAATTTTTTAATTGTGGACGGGGTTAACCCGACCCGCCCGAAGTCTTAGGTTTACAAACGTTGGATACCCAATTCATTTGTCTTTTTGCTCAACCTAGCTAGCCATCTTCAGACTCTTCTAGCCGTCTTCCTTTGTCGATTCTTCAGACCTCAGTCGAAATCTTCTGGCCGTCTTCCTTCGTCGATTCTTCAGACATCANGCTAGCCATCTTCAGACTCTTCTAGCCGTCTTCCTTTGTCGATTCTTCAGACCTCAGTCGAAATCTTCTGGCCGTCTTCCTTCGTCGATTCTTCAGACATCAGTTGAAATATTTGGATTTCGTTGTCAAGGGAGGAGATTGGTGATGATGTTTATGTTTTAGCTGGTTCGAAACCCGCTCGCAGACCCAAGAAGTGGTCCAAAAACATTCAGAAACAACTCGATGTATGTCTGTTAGCAACGTTTAATAAACAATCCTTTTAGCAATGTTTAATAAACATTGTGAAAAGTAAAGGGGGCTAGGCGAATTGAGTTTGGCCAATTTTTTAATTGTGGACGGGGTTAACCCGACCCGCCCGAAGTCTTAGGTTTACAAACGTTGGATACCCAATTCATTTGTCTTTTTCCTCAACCTAGCTGGCCATCTTCAGACTCTTCTAGCCGTCTTCCTTTGTCGATTCTTCAGACCTCAGTCGAAATCTTCTGGCCGTCTTCCTTCGTCGATTCTTCAGACATCATTTGAAATATTTGGATTTCGTTGTCAAGGGAGGAGATTGATGATGATGTTTATGCTTTAGCTGGTTCGAAACCCGCTCGCAGACCCAAGAAGAGATCCAAAAACATTCAGAAACAACTCGATGTATGTCTGTTAAAATCAGTGTTTTATTTTCTTTTTCCTGTGTTTGGTGGAAAAAAATTCGTTTGTGTTGTTTTGCAGGGTGTGTTTCCGGGATTGTATTTGGTGGTGCTTACGGCTGACTCGTACAGGGTTCATGACGCTATGGTGAGAAATCTTTCCGTTTGTGCGCATGATTAATTATTTGTATATCCCGATTGTACGTTCAAACTCGGATTTCTGTATTAAATAATCAATTTCTTGTGGGTTGATTGCAAGATCCTGTGACGTACGGTACCGATTATCACCTAATGTGTGCATGAGTTAGCGTGCAAGCAGTGTTTTTTTGCACTTGCATGCACCCGTACTAATCTACCTGCACTTATGTTCGAGTTTCTCAAGTTTCGTTTTGAGTGGTCTATCTTTTGCTGGATGTTATGTAACCTGGACCTGTTTCATAATCAGATGTAGAGGTGGATTTAATGCCGGGATTGTGGCTGGAAGAATCTGGCGTGGTTCACCAACACCTCGATTGAGGTATAATAGTACTAAATTATGTAAACAATGCATTGGATACTTTTGAAATAGGTAGATAGCCGCTAGAATATTACATTTTTTGTTCAGCTCATTTCAGAACATTAAGTAGAATTTAGGGGTTTAACATTTATTGTCTCTTATTGTTTGATTTGAAGATGTAAGCAGTGAATGTTTGCACAAATGGATATACTTGGATTATCTTTTCTCACTATGCAATATCCTAGTTTTTTTTGTTACATTTACTGTAATTAATTATGTAGAAGTAAATTTATATGATTCTTGTGCAATTTTCTTGAAATTGGAGAAAAAGAAAATGTGGGATTTGATTTAGTTCCTGCTTCTTAAGTTGAGATTCGAACTATGCTATTGTGTACACTGGATCTGATGTTTTCTTGAAAGATCTTGCTATAAACCCCAAAAATTTATTGAAAACCGCAGCCTCAGTTCCTAACTTTAGGGTTATTGGCACTTGGATCTTAGATCATTTTTTTGAGCATTTGGGTCTCCAAGCTTCAAATTGTGTAGCATTTTGGAGAATAAAAAAATTGTTAATATATTCAAGATCTTTGCATGTTTAAAAAAGAGCACCTCAATTCATTGGATGTGTACACTTTCTTATTGTATGTGCACTAATGTAAAATTTGTCCAAGGCAGCCTCTAACTTCTTACTTTGCAATGTGAGTTTGGGTAAAGTTGATAAGTCGAGTTCTGTGGCAATCCATAACACTCCCACCATCCGCAACTAAATGCTCTCAATTGCCATTCAATGTCAAATGGGCAGTTTTCTTGAGCTTTGTTTAATAGTATTTAAATGAAACTTCCTCACTATACAAATTCTTGTCTCAAATGGATTATTGTCTTTATTCATGCATCCATTTTAAGGTATATTTATCTGCTTGTAGGTTCAATGAATTTGGTGTTGATGGTGGGCGAGCGACAAAGTCTTTAAGGCCAAAAGTTCGACGTTTTCGCCAAGCATGTTACGACCCACACTGGATTTGAAGTACCGCGTGTAGAAGTAAGGAGCACAACCTTTAAGGAGGTGATTTAACATGTTATTCAAGCATGCAAAAGGCACGAGTTCAATTGTTGCCACCACTTGTTTATGGAAATTGTTGCACGTTTTAGACCTTTGATAACAAAGTTATCCCGTGTATATTTGGAACAGAAAGACCAAATTTTATCAGCTATGCTCAGGAAATCCAAATGTTGTATCACATTCTAATGTTGTATTAATTCAAAAATTTGTAATGAAATTATCAATTTTTCTGCAATTTTCAAATTTGTTCGAAAGGAGTATTTTCAATTTTGCCGGTTAATTTACAAAACCAAAAAAAAAAAAAAAACAAAAAAAAAAATTCCAAATGTTGTATCACATTCTAATGTTGTATTAATTCAAAAATTTGTAATGAAATTATCAATTTTTATGCAATTCCAAAATTTGTTCAAAAAGTGCCATTTTCAATTTTGTCGGTCAATTACCATATATAATTGTAAAAAAAAAAAAAAAGTCTACGGCAACATTGGAAAAACGTTGCAAAAGGGTCTCCCTCAACATTTAAAAAACGCTGCAAAAGGGTCTACGGTAACATTGGAAAAACGTTACAAAATGGTCTACCGCAACATTTATAAAACGCTGCAAAATGGTCTACGACAACGTTTAAAAAATGCTGCAAAAGGGTTTTTCGCAACGGTGAATAAATGCTGTAAAAAGTCTTCCCTCAACAGCAACACCGACCCCCGCAACACACGTTAAAAAGCTGCAAAAGTTCTACCGCAATGTTTTTTGGCCGCTGCAAAATGTGTTTTTTGGTGTAGTGAATACTTGAAGGATTTCATTCATGAAGTATATAATTCAATTGATATCATCATAAGGGGAATAAATATGCATTGTATTCTTTTTTACTTGACCATGGTTTTGTCTCGTTCTGACAATGCTTTTAATGAAGCAACTTTTGCAGTGTATTAAAAAGAATAATGTACTCTTTTTCATTCATTAGAATTTTTTCCATAGGAATTTTCGTAATAAGGTTTTAACAAGATATATTCATTGTATAATGATGTCCATAACTTATAAGACATTTATTCTCGAAATAATTTTCTTATATGTTACAAATTGTGTATGACTCTTGAAAACTAAAGACAATCCATTTTTTAATAGATCATGTTGACTAAGGACAAAAAAAGATTGATAAATATTATCTATAAAGTCGAAATTGCTTGAAAATTATACAAGACAACATGACACACTTCACGGAAAATTACGATATTGAAAATATTGATGTATAAGACATAGATAGCTCGATACAAGTATTTTCATTTATTGATATCAAGGGGAACAGATGTACACTTTTTTCTTTGCTGAAGTTTTATTTTATTGGATTTTCATGACAATGTTTTAATGAGAGATCATATTATTACTCCAAATTATTTGCATTTTTTAATTTGTTTGGTATTTTGTCCTATCAATTTTTTTCCTAAATAATATTTTTAATGAAATAGTTGTTGTGTAAATAATATTTTTAATGAAATAGTTGTTGTGTAAATAGTCATTAAAGGATGAGTATTTTAAACAAAGTAGTATTGATGAATGACTATTGTATTCATTGTATTCCTAATTTTTCTATTATATATGGAGCTTTAGTTATTAATAAAATATATACAAGTCTATTGACTTCTCTATTTTCTCTGTATTTTGTAAAAGAATCAACTATTATAACTTTATTTGTATATGTTCAATTATGTCCCTTAATAGCTCCAAATAGGTTCAAATGATTTAATTATACGTATGATTGAAATAGAAGAATTGCACATATTACCAGGTCATCCAAACCTAAAGCCACATCTATCTCATTGATTGATAGAATAAATCTATTTCTCTTCGTTCCTACTTCCTATGAATATTTTTTTTATTATTATTACCAGCAGAATAGAACAAATAGTAACCATTGTTCAGTGGATTATTTTAGGACAAGAGGATCCTTTAGTTCATTAAAAGTCAAAATTCGAATTTAACCAAGTTTGGCCATATACTTAGAATAGTTCTATATATGTTGCTTAAAATTGAAGTTTCAAGTTCCCAAAATGTTACAAGAATATGAGGGGCATTTTGTTTGCTGCTTTTATGTTTTCAGTTTTGCAAAATATTTGATATTTGTTTGGTTTGATATTTTTTAAAATATATTTTTTAAAATTAGATTAAATATACAACATAAAACACAAAATATATTTTGGCGTTCTTAGTATTTTGAAAATACTGAAAAACTTAAACATGAACTATACAATTCAATTCCTCAGTTAAAAAATAAAAAATAAAAAACACGAAACAAAATACCCAAAATACCTAATCTCTCTCTCTCTCTCTCTCTCTCTCTCTCTCTCTCTCTCTCTCATCAAAGTGATTTCGAAGAATCGGTGATACTCAAGAACCTTAGCCCTTCCAAGTCTGACACTCCAACTATCGTCTCTTTCGCTCTAGTTTTGTTTTTCAAGTCTATTTCTCAAGCTTCTAGCCTCATTAGTCAAGGTAATTTTCTGATTTCTCGAATGTTTTAAACATTTTTTTCATCCAATTATTTGTTGGCAACAATTTAAGTGTCAACCAAAATGTATAAATTCTAGTGTACAAATATCAAAGTCTTTTTATATATGCTTAGCCCACCCAATTCAAAAAAAAATGATTTTTCCTTGTTCATACCTCGTAGATCGTAGCTTTCTGTACAAAGCCAACTGTCGTGCACAACACTGCTCAACATTTGAGGATTGACGTAAATCGTTTTTTTGTTTTGATATTTTTATTTTTTCTGCAGTTTCAATAAATTATTTCAATGTATATTTGGTTTTCTTTAGGTTTTCCAGATTTTTTTATTTTATTTTGCTAAAGTTAATCTTTCGCAGTTTGGCTAAGTTTTGTTTCTGTAATTCTTATTTTCCAGATTCACGTCATTAATTTTTATTTTTTTCCAAATCAATTATCATTTAAGTGTATTTTATTTTTGTAGCGGGAAAAACATTGTAAGATTCAAAAAATTTAAATGTATATATTATTTGATAATATATTAACATAAAATTGATATATTTTACTGAATAATCAAATTCATTCAATAAAATATTATAAAATAATTTTTAAAAATTTTAAACTAAATATGTTTTTTCCATTTTGTTTTGAGAAACATTTTTTCAAAATAATAAATCGAAAGTGTTTTTTGAATTCTTAAAATAGACATTTAAAATCGAAAACTGAAAATGAATTTAAAACTCGAAACAAAAAATTGAAACGCAAACCAAATAGGACCTAAGTCTTTTTGAGGAAATTAAAAAAAAAAAAAAAAAACTTATTCAAATCTAGATTTTATTTTTTTGGTCTCAGGTTAAAGATTTTCATTTTCATGTTCTTCGGGATTAAATATTCAATAGAATCTAGTTCAAATTCTATTAATGGATGGTAGAAATGTGATGACCCAAATTATAAGAACCGTAAAGTAATTTTCTTAGAAAACTCTTCTACAAAAAGTATAAACAAAAGTTCTATTAAACGAACCCTTATACTTGATTTGAATTGCTTCAAGTAAACTATAATATTTCTTATATTTTTCTTGCTATAATGTTGCAAAATAAAAGGAATTAAATCTTAAGGGTTAAAAACATTTTCCAGTCACCGACTTATGCTGTTTGAAATTATTCACCAAACTTCCTTTTTTAATTTTTAATATTTTTTGTACACGTGATCATCATGCTCATAGTTTTCTTACTTTTAAGCCACTTTCTTTATATTCAAAGATAAGTAACTTAGTTGAAACAAAATTGTAAGTTTATTGGTGCAAGGAAAAATATGTTTGCTGACCTAAGCGTTCTAACCAAGATGCGGATTGAAAGGAATCAAAGAATATTTTGCTTCATGGTAGGATTCAAAAACAGATCAGCCACTATTAGTGAATCATCATAGCCAATCACACTTTAGTCATTGAGGTTGAAGAAGTGTAAAACACTGTAAGCCAATATATACGTTTTTCACCGCAAAAGTGTGACTTTATTATTCTTTTTAAGGGTGAATAATGCTACTCAAATAGGGTTTTAAAACAGAGACTTTATGGATATTTTTTTCTAATCGTCCGATGATGTTGCGATACATATCTCCTTACTTTTAAATCCCCGTCAATGACTCTGTTTGTGTAGCATAACTCTTAAAGGTGTGGACTTGATGACAAAAAACCGGTTCTTCAATTGAAACATCGTGCTGAATATACAATCTCTTATTTAAACAAATAATGTCGTCTAACCACTGTTGCTAAAGTATCAATAACATGACGACACTTCATTGATCCATTTAAAAATCATATGACATGAATTAAATTATTCTATCATTTAATGATACGTAATTATTTTATTATTTTATTATAAGGAGCTTAGTATAATATTGACGTTTAAACTGAATGTTGTATTTATTACGATGTTGAGATATCAATGTTAGCTGAAAATATTTCATACTTGGTTGTATTAAACATCAATGATGCTCGATATCGTTACTTTATTATAATGAGCTTAGTATAATATAGATGTTGTACACTGTAATTTTTCAGATTCTCCCTTTTACCCCTCCCCTCCACTGCAATGTCTAAACCAGGATTTGAAAAAGAAAAATCTCAGGTTACACAGCTTTCCAAGACTCAAGAGTAGGAAAGCTGAAAAAGGAGTCAAATTCAAAGCCACCGGTACCGGACGGAGACGGGGGAACATTGGCCGCCGGTAGCTCAGCAGACTGAAATGAAGTGGACCCCACTTGGTCGAACATAAAAGCTGAGGTGTCAAGGGTTGGCAAGCATCCACCATCCTGCATGTCATTCATAGCTCTTTGCGGTTGCGGCTTCAGCCCTTGCGCCGATGGATTCAAATCTCTGAGTCTCAACCCCGTCACCTGCTGCACCATCTGCCTGAAATTCACCGCATCCGCCGTGATAAACGTCGTCGCCGCCGCCCGCTTCGAGGCACGCGACTTCTTCTTTGTGATCTTCCCAACCGGCGCCTCAAAACGGCGTTTCGCAACCGGAACTCCACTTCCTAAACCTCCAGCCGCCGTGGGTGTCTGCACCTGCGTTAATGCCGGACTAACCAGAAAAGATTCAACTGTGTCCGTTGAAAAATCATGACTAGATTTATCATCAATTGCTGGATTTGTGAACGATTTCTGCAAAGCTTTTGTTAGTGCTTCTGTTTCTGTACTAGAAAAGATATCGCAAAACCAAGAATCGGAAAGTGTTGGACGGAACGGCGCCCATGATTGTTCCATCGCCAATTTTGAAACTTCCCTTGTATTTCTTCCAAAACAAAAGACGAATCAGCAAATAAAACCCAATTTATTTGTGAAGAAAAGAGATAATTAGTTCATGAAACGATGGAAAATAGCTTCAGGGATGGAAGATTACGAAAAGTTAGAGTGGTGGGAGAGGATGAATGAATGATCAGAGTGAGGGGGATGGGCAGGGTGAGAGCTAAATAAATAGAGCGGTGGCGGGTGAGGAAGAAGGAGCCGCGTAGCGGTCCCTGTGGACACGTGGCAGTAAAAAAAATTTAACCATGGTTTAATTAGGGGGCATGACAGTAGAGTGACGAAATCAAAGGTTAAGTTCTGTTTGGCATTCATTAAAATTAAAATTTATTTTCTTTTTAGTTTTTATTAATCATATATATTTTTATAAAATAATATTATATTTAAATCCACAACTTTTCATTTTTTTTAACAACAAATTATTAAAAAAATTACTACTTTAAAATACATTTTTTTTAAATTCTCATTAAAAAAAGTAACAAACAAGAGCTAATTTTTTTAAATTGCCGTACTGATAATTAACTATCCGTACAGCACAGTACTGTGATGTGCTTTGCTTTTACGGTCAAGCAGAGTCACGGCTCCTATTTGCGTTGACTCTCTCCAGCCGATGCCAGTTTTTTTTTAATTGAATTTTAGGTGAGAAATTAATATTTAGTCAAACTTCAAGAAATTTGAGGTTTCATTAATGTCTAACCACTTATTAGTTAATAGTGAGCATGGAGATTTTGGTAATATTTCAGTAGATGAAAAATACCAAATTAGTAGTCAAATCCTTTTAAATGAAATCAATAGTTGTATCACGATTTTAGCCCCTCTTTGACAACTATTATTTCAATTTTTTTTTAACATACTTATTTTCAATCATACATTTACACGATAAAATATTTTGCACATAAATATTTTTCTTTATTTTTAACCACATAATTTTTAAAAAATCACTATTCAAAACTTCATTTTACTCAAATAACGATTGTCAAACAAGATTTTAATCATATTTGGAATATTGTTATCCATAAAATTCAATAGAGTTGAAATTGGAATTGGAACAGTGGACCTTCTTATTTAATTTTATTTCTTTGGACCTCGAAAGAATTTGTCAATATTTTCGATTAAATCATTTGGAGGTAGTGAAGGGAGAGTCTCGATTAGTAGAAAAATTCACAACCCTTCGGGGTTATTATTAGTAATAATAAACATCAATTTAAGTTTAGGTGGTAATGGATTCAAAGAATTATCATCGCTCATTAGACAAATAATCAGGAAACTTACTGCACTCTAGACTGAAGATTAACCATAATGATGAATAACCTTTATTCTTTTTCTTTTCTATTAATTGTAGTATTAATGTGACATTTGTTTTTACTTTAGATTAAAATCTTTTGATGAGGAAGAAGAGAAGCGAGCATATTTCTACAAATATGAAATCGCTTTTAGAGAATTCACACTTTTAGGGTCAAAGTTAGAAAGTCAATTAAGTTATGAAGTGGTCTGAACTTAGAACAAAAAGTTGTAAAAAGTATCGCCCATGTTTCGGCTCAATTTTTCAAAAATACATTTTCTTAAAATTTATTTTCAAGCACATATTTTCTAGTAAAATAATGTTACACATAAATTCAAAATTTTTCCTTTTTAACCAAATATTCTCTAAAAAATTACTATTCTAAAATATATTTTCCTCCAAAATCTCATTTTAATGGAGTTCAAACATGAGATCATATCAAGACACTTGACTTGATAGATGTAAATATTAAGGTTACGTTTGAACCTCATATTTTGGGAGAATAAAGAACGTGTGACTAAAAAAATTTGAGTTTATGTGTAAAATAATTGTATTGAAAGAATGCATGATTCAAATTGAATTTGTGAAAAATGAGTTTTAGAAAATAGAGATAAAACGGGAGGCTAAATAGAGCCCAAAAAGTGCCGAGATTGATAATGGAATTTTCAACATCCCCAACAACGTTTCGGCTGAAACAAAATTAAAATTTTGCCAAAATCAAGTAAAAACCTCATATATTTCAATTTTTGAAGAGTGAAAGTTATCTTGCTTTCAAAAAGATGCGAGTCTTCACTTGTGACATCAATTTCATAGCACAATACTGTTAGTTTTTAATTTCATAACGCACATCGATTTAGAAAACAAATTAAATGAGATTAAAATAAATACCTCTTGAAGCCATAATCACAAACGGAGTCGATTTTATAACCTCACATCGAGCACAATTGCACAAGTCAAAAGCTAAATCTTCCTCTTCATCTCTTCTATCGTGCAAGACAATTTTTAATGGGCAAAACTAAGAGGAAATTACATGGAGGCAGGGTTTTTAAGTTTCAATTTCAAAAAT
>CAIGRN010180058.1:2731-13253 GCA_903798345.1 Fraxinus anomala | reverse complement strand
TTAATCACAAAATTAATTTTTGGACAATCAATAAAGTCGAAAAATGTGAGTTGACTTCATTCTCCTTAATTGCCACATCCTCATTTGATTCAGTTGTCATCAACACGTCATTCTCTTTAATCCCTTCTTCTATAATCGATATATTTTCGGGTTGAATGATCGGTCCACAATCTAGATCCAGAGATAATGAGAATTCAGTCTTGTTGACTCATTCGAATGGATTGTATCCCCATTGTTGAAATCCATCCCAGTACATGTAATCTTCCATAAGCATATCATTTTCATCCAACTCGACAAGTTCTTTAAAGTACTTTGCAAGTACTTTCTCGTTCAATAGGGGAGGACCATCTCTTACAAGTTTGATGTCCTCATTCCAATCGTCATGTACAAAATCTCCTACGAGCATGTACTCTTCATCAAAATTTTCAATTGCTTATTTTTTACACATCAAATATTTTCGAAATCTTAGAAGTTTCAACGTGTATAAACTAGTGTAAGAGAATAAGTATTTCCCAATATAATGCACCGCGTAACAATTTTCACAATTTAGATATCCTCCAAGCATATTTTGAAAATCCATGTAGAGATTTGTCATTGCAACTTTTTTTTATGCTTTACCAATGTCAGAATCATGCTTGCATAAATATCTGAAAAGTACAAAAAGAGAATACTAACACAAGATAGATTAAAACTGTAGGGAGTTAGTTAAACGATATAAAAAGGAAAACAAAGAAAAATAAACAACAAATAAAATCAAATAACAGTTAACAATAAAATAAACCAAGATTAAAAGTAAATAGTCCCCAGCAACGTCGCCAAAAACTTTTTGCATTTTTCTATCACAAGTGTACGATATCGTAACAAGTAATATAATGGACATTTGAGTCCGGATTATCGTTCCCACGAGAATTATACTTTAGACCTTAATTAAATTTTTCTAACTCTTATTTGATGAAAGTAAACAAAGAGTTATGCATTGATGTGAATTTTTGATTTAAACAGTTTAACTTAATTAANGGACATTTGAGTCCGGATTATCGTTCCCACGAGAATTATACTTTAGACCTTAATTAAATTTTTCTAACTCTTATTTGATGAAAGTAAACAAAGAGTTATGCATTGATGTGAATTTTTGATTTAAACAGTTTAACTTAATTAAAATGCACACAAATATTTATTGAGATTTCAAATAATGGATGGAAATTAGGGACCAACAATTTCACCTATTGATCACTTTTAAGTCCTAATTCAAGATTCAAGAGTCTAATGTAGTGTTCGATCGAATTCTTCTATGGTATTGAATTTACCCCTCTCGAGTTCTCATTGAGCCTATTTAATTATTCAATCTCATATTTCTATGCGAATCTACCTTATTTAAACAAAAAATTAGTTCTAAGAATTCATTTATGATCGTAATATTTAGTATAGGTATCTTAACATGTTATTCTAAATTACTGGATGTTACTATATGGTCTAAATCTCAAACTCACCTCTCGATTCGTAAAAGATTCACAAAGTCATCAAATTAGTGATCAAGTAATTTAATGCGTTAAACTCATAATAAAATTAACACTTGAACAATAAAATGCCAAGAATTTTGAATAAAAGACATAAAGGCTTTCAAGTAGATTACATCATTCACCATAATTTAAAGTTTAGCTACTCATAATAAATAAAGAAGAAAAAAAAAGAGTTGATATTCAGTACATCACCTGATTTTGAATAGAGATGTAGAAAAAGAAATAAAGCTTGCACCAAGATCTTCTTCTTCTTCCAATCAATGTTTCAAAGCTTGAATTCCTTGATGTTTTCCTTCTTTGAATTGTGCTCTCAATCTCTAGTTGTATCTTTGTTTTCTCAATGTGTGAAACCCCTAGAAGTTTCCTCATTTTTATTTATACTTCCCTATGCGATTTTCCAAAAATTGGAGTCTTTCTGGGCTTTTCGTGGGCCTGAACATCATAGCCCTAAAACAGGTGGCGCAGCACCTAAGCACTAAGAGGCAGCACCTAGGTGATGCGTTCCCTTCATGCATAGCTCCTAGGTGCTATGAGTGCAGCGCCTGGGCGCTGAGTCGCTATTCTAAACTCTGCATCTGTTTCAGTATTTTTATCATAACGTTTTCTCCCGATATCCGTTTTATCATAACGTTTTCTCCCGATATCCGATTAAGATGATTCAAAATGTGTTGGAATGATAACTCCAATGGCTACAACTTTTCTAGAAATAGCTCTTTTTCAATTCGAACGTTTAAAGCGGCTAAAAATGGGTCTCAATTTCCAACTAAAAATCTGGACATCCCTATGAGGTTGAAATTTGATTTGTGAAAATATTTTGGTTATATTTTCACTCATTTTGACTTTTAATTGTATCCAATTGACCCCTAGCATTCTCGAATCTTCATCGTGAACTCCGATACAACTTTTAAGTATTTGCAATTTAGCCCATAAACTTTGGATCTTGCCATTATTCACTTTTTTTTTTCTAATTCTTCATCAAACATAAAGTTTTACCTACAAAGATACAATATAATATAAATTAGGTAGAATTTTATCGAAAAGACAATAAAATATCATCATTTAAGACCTTGAATAAGTGTAGAAACTACACTTATCAGTAGTCACCCATTTTTTGGTTCATGCTTTTCCATTCAAATTGTTTTGCAAGCTTTCCAAAAATCTGCACGTTCCAATCAGAATCGTTAGAAACTAAGTATAGGAAATTAAGATTGTCTATTGTTCAGTGTTTCAATAGAACAATTAAAATTCACTTTTAATTTTCCAAGATTTTAGAATTTACATTTGGTATCAAAGCAGTTTCACTTTTAAGAAGTGAGATCCATGATAAGCCTAGATATGGATAGAGCACACTTTAGACTCTGTCCTATAAGGGATTAACTACTCCTATCGAAAAATTATGATGCAGGTTTATGTTCAATCACTAGATAAAAAAGCTTAGCATTCTAGCGTTTATGGATATAAAACACTCACCGTGACTGAAAATGAGAAAGAGAGAAAAATGCTGAAGAATAGGGGACTACATATTTTAGCAATGCAAGTTTGAATTCAAAAGCTTTAAAAGCCATTTTTTTGTGGATTATAACCAATTTCGTATGATATCTACATGCAAGGGGCCAAATAAGTTTGGGATATACCACAATTTTCTCATGAAAGAACTTGCATTGTGAAATCATTCAAACTTCAAATGCCTACTTTAGAGTCAAACAACTAACAATGAAAGGAGATGAATAATTCAAAGACTTTTACGACAAGCTTAGTAACATCACCATCTCAGCATATACACTGGGGGAGGAATATTCAGAGACCAAGATAGTGAAAAAGATTCTTAGATCATGCCTAATCGAATTTACTCCAAAGTAACTGCCATAGAAGAGAGCAAAAATGTTGAAGAAATAAAGGTTGAAGAGCTGGTTGGTTCCTTGATGACTTATGAATTACATCTACACAGAAGAAGGAAAGAAAATGGATTTGGAATTGCTTTCAAAGCCAAAAATATAGAAGAGGTTGAGGATGAGAAAAATGAAATCGGTAAATATATGGCCATGCTTACCAAAAAGTTCAAAAACCTTGAAGAACAATCCAAAATGAAGAAATCCAAAATCTCAACAACAATAGAAGAAAATATTCTTTAACTCAAGGAAAAATTCAAATACATCTGAATGTATAATACCCAAAAGAAGTCCCGTTCTAAAAAAGTAATGAGCATCACTTGGAATGAATATGATGATAGAGAATCAAACTCAGACGAAGAGGACAGAACTGAGGATAATTAGGTAACCTCGTTTACTGTCAACCTAACTTCTAATTATAACCTGCTATTAATGTTGCCTACGGGTACAAACTAACTAGTTGGGGACATGGCAAGACCAAGTAGTGTATGTTCAGAATGCACCATCTTTAAAGAAATGTCCAAGCTGAACAAGAATGAAATATCACTCTCCACGCCATTATGGAGTTCATTGAAGAAGAAAGAGCTGTAATTGTTGCCAAAAAGGAAACTTCACCAATATCTTAATAGAAAAATAAAGTCAAGTCGAGGAGCTCCTTGTAGAACAAAATTGTACCAAGGAAATAGTCAAGCAACTTACCATCAAATTCACCTACCTAAGTGAATCCTTAGTTATGGAAGAACATCGAGCATCAAAGAGAGCCCGAGTTATGAAGGAAAATGGAAGGATAAGGAATCCAACCGGTTAGAGTTTGTCAAAGAAATTGGATCTGAAAAAGCAACTGGTCAGACCTCTGAAGCTACAATGAGTCAAGCAAACAGAATCTTAGACAACAAGGTCATAGGGTGTTTGACTCACACAAGCACGTCCTATCTGACTCCAAACACTTGATTCAAATCAAGCCGTCAGGAAAACAAGTGAGGTATCATTTCCAAAAACAAAAAGACGAAACACAACACACTAATAAATCTAGTTACTATGGTAATTATGGACATTATTTACTTCATTATTTATCTAACAAGAAACAACAAGTCATTAAAAAGGGTTAACTTGTTTACTTGTACTTTAAAACACAATCTTAACGCTAGAATAAAGCAAGTTTTGGTAAGAAATGGTGATATTAGTTGCTATGTTGTCAATATAGCATATAAATCCACTGTGTCCAACTCTTGGTATTTTGACCGTGATTGCTCTAGACACATGATTGATAATCGTTCTACTTTAATCAATTATAAGAGTCATGCAAGTGGTCTAGTTTCTTTTGTGGATGGAACTAAAAGTAAAATTGAAGGTGTTGGTAACATTGTAATTGATGCAGTCCCCATCTTAACTGATTTCTTGTTTGTTGCTGACTTGAAAGCTAACTTAATTAGTATTGGCCAACTTTGTGATGATGATCTTATGGTCATATTCACAAAGAGTTCAGGCAAAGTTCTAAAAAATGATGATGGTTGTGTCTTACATGGTACTAGGTCAAGTGATAAATGTTATCTACTTGAATTTGAAATTTCAAGTATGGTTCAAAATACAAAATTATGGCACAAACGGTTGGAATATTTGAACTACAGAGACCTGGTCAGACTTATCAAACTCAAAGCATTAAGAAGAGTTCCTAAACTTACTGAAAAATTTGAAGGTGTGTGTGGATCGTGCTAATAAAAGGTAAACAAACTAGAACTGCACATAAACAAGGTCTATTTCTTACTACCTGCTACAACCTTGAATTGCTACATATGGACTTGAAGGGGTCAATTCAAATTGAAAGTCTCAGTGGTAAAACTTATATTTATATATGCCTAGATGACTTCTCTAGGTACATTTGGGCAGGTTTTTTAAGAGAAATGTATTATATATTTGAAAGATTCAAATTTTTATATTAAAAATTGACCATTGAAAAATACTTTGAGAGAACTAAAATTGTGAGAATTAGGAGTTATAATGGAAAATAATTTGAAAAATACTATTTTGTCTAGATTCTTGAAGAGTATGGTATTTTCCATGAGTTCTTTGCTCCAAAAACTCCTGAACAAAATGGTTTGGTAGAAAGTGAGAATAGGTACATACATGAAATGGATAGGTGATGTTGAAAAATAAGAAACTCCATGTTAAATTATGAGTTGAAGTTGTGAATACTGCTTGCTACATTCTAAATTGTGTGTCCTTAAGAACTGGTACCTTACAAACCCTTTATGAAATCTGGAAACTAAGGAAATGAAATCTCAAGTATTTCCATGCGTTAGGGAGCAAGTGCTATGTATTAAATGAAAGAGAATACTTGGGAAATTTTGATACTAAGAGTGATGATGAATTATTCACTGGATAGTTAGAAAACATTTGAGCTTATAGAGTATACAACATAATGGCTCAAACCATCATCGAATCCATTAATGTAAAATTGATGATACTGGTGATTTCTTATCTTATTCACAGGAACCGAGATTCAAAATAAAGGAGAACAAATTGAAAAACCTCAGAATATTCAGGAAAATTGTGTTGTAGATTCTGGCATTGATAGATAGACCAAACTATCCGTACCTAGTTCTAATGATCATATATCAGTCGTGCAGGTATTGACTCACTAGAGGAAGACAATGATCTGAAGAATTGAACACAGCCTCCTACTTGGATCCAAAAGGCTCACCACTGCATAATGTGCTTTCAGATCGTGGAAATGGAATGATAACCAGATGGAGACTTGCCATAGAACTTGGGAATGTGCACATACCTTATACATTGAGCCTAAAAATGTTATTGAAGCACTTGGAGGTGAGTCTTGGGTATTTGCAATGCAGGAAGAACTAGCTCAATTTGAGCGAAATAACGTGTATGAGTTGGTGTCTCGACCAAAAGATACAAAATGTAATTGGAACAAAGTAGATCTTTAAAAATAAATCTGATGAGCATGGTAATATATCAGAAATAAAGCATGAATGGTAACACAAGAATATACTCAAGTTGAGGGGATGAATTTTGATGAAACGCTTGTACCTATGGCCGACTTGAATCCATCAGATTTTTACTATCTGTTGCATGTTAGATGTGATTCAAACTTTATTAGATAGATTTTAACATTGTCTTTCTAAATGGAATCTTGAATAAAGAAGTCTATGTTGAGCAACCTAAAGGATTCATTGATCCCATACCTTTCTGAACATGTATTCAAACTTAAAAAGACATTATATGGACAAAAACAAGCTCCCTGTGACTCGTATAAAAGACTAACATTGTTTTTACTTGAGAAGGGATATAAGAGGGGGAACTGACAAGACTTTGTTCATAAGACATCTCAAGGCTAAACACAAATTTATGCTGATGATATTGTGTTTGGGTATATATCTGAAATAAATTTCAGGAAGTTTGTAACACTTATGCAAAACGAATTTGAGATGAATATGGTTGGCAAACTAAACTATTTTTTAGGTTTATAGGTCAAACATGTTAACTCGGGAATATTCATTTTACAGGTGAAGTATGCAAAGAATCTGGTAAAGAAGTTTGATCTAGAGAACACTAAATCAGTCAGGACTCCCATGGCCACATCCTTGAAGATCAACAGAGATAATTAGGGCAAGGACGTTGACCCCAGCTTGTACAGGAGCATGATAGGTAGTTTTTTGTATCTGGCAGCAAGCCGTCTTGACATAGCCTTCAATATTGGAGTCTATGCGCTATATCAAGCTAAACCAAAAGAATCCTACTTGGCTGTGAAACGAATCATTCGATACATAAATAACACTCCAAGTTTTGGTTTATGGTATATTAATAATTCAAATTCTCATCTTGCAGACCATGTAGGAAATATGGATAATAGGAAAAACATATCTCAATAATATTTCTACATGGGTAACAATCTTATTGCTTGGTTGAGTGAGAAACAAAACTCCATATCTTTATCTACTGCAGAACCTAAGTATATTGTTGTTAGTAGTTGATGTACTTAGTTACCCCGGATAAAAAAAATGCTTAGTAACTCTAATCAAAATTCTATTATCATGTTTTGTGATAATACTAGTGCTATAAATATCTCTAAGAATCATGTTCAATACTATATGACCATACACATTGACATTTGACATCATTTTATTAAAGACTTGATTGAAAAAAATGTGATTGTCCTGGAACATATACATACTCAAGGTTAGTTAGTTGATTTGCTTGCCAATGCTTTATATACTATTAGATATGAAATCTTGCAAAAAGTCGTAGGCATATGCTTGATGCATTAAACAATTTTTTATGTACTTATTTTTTTTTATTTTTTGTGTGTGTATTCATCTTGTATGCAAGTGTTTTTGCATTTTTATAAAAACAAAAAATAAAACTAAACAAAAAACATGGTTTTTTTCTTGAAAATGTCATATGATGTGAGTTTCTGATTAGTTTATAATTGTTGGGATGAAATTCAATTATCCAATCAGTGTGGTGTACTCATTATATCTTATGGTAAATTGCAATTAGATAAGTAGACCTTTAGGATATCTTGACTAGTCTAATAGTGCTCATCTACTGACTAGGTCTGTTATCTTTAAGGTTGTTATCTTGACTAGTTTAATTGAATTTAATCATGTGTGGACATCTTATTAGAAGATTCATAATTATCCTGATGATTTTTAACTAATTATGATAATTGATTAATTGTGAATTTTGCCCAAAAATAAAGAGATTGTCAGTAATATCTTTGTATTTCACTATTTTTCTGGACCGAATTTGAAAGAACTACTTCACCTTAATTGAAGTTATTTTGCACGTAATGAATTTAAAATTTGAGGAGGTAAAGAGGTAGCTTTTGAGATAGTGTGACGGTTATTAAAGTTACTGTTCAAAATCAGTTTATGATTTAACTCCATGCACCTTCCTTAATTGCAGTTACATGTGTGCAATTTCTTTAAATTTGAAAGTTTTATCCCTTTTTGAATACACTGTTAGGGTAAATACACTCTTTTATCTTCTATTGATTTCTATCAAAAACTTTCCCTGCATATGATCTGTTTGCTTTCCATTTCAATCTATTTTCTACAGAAAACATGGTGAAAACTAGGATGAGCAAGGGAAAGAAAGCTAAGGGCGAAACCTATAGGCACAGTGCGACACAGTTCGAAAAATTAGCCCAACATTGTTGTTGCCCAACCTGTATCTGAGCTCATTCTTTTTTGAGATTGATATGTCAAGGGCAATGATGCTCTATGAATTTCCTACACAAACTCCAGTGCGTGTATCCTCAGAGGAAAGCACGTCTCCTACTGTAGCTCGTCCAGTCAAACGACCAAATGACCCAATCACCAACCCAAGTGATAAGGTAACTGTGGACGATAACAAGAGTAAGGAGATTAGGGACAATGTGTCTAAGGGTGATGACACTGAGGGCATCACTCCATTAACCCACATAATTACTGCTTTTTATCTAGATAAAAATGAAACTTTATATGTTTCACTAACGGCACACAGAAAATTCATTGAGGAATTTAAAGTATTGATTAAGAAGTTGTAAGAATAGCGTTAGATGAAATTGTTGGGTTCCACAAATTGCTGTAATTGTTGGGGAACAGTTTAATGAGACTGGTGAAAAAGTTCTTTGCCATTTTCCCACATACCTAAAAATATTGGAAAAGCTGGAAACTCTTTTAGGTGCTACATCGGGAGAGACTAGTTACCTTTAGTCCTTCAGTGTTGAGAGTCTGGCTAGGTATAGAGGATGTGATGAATTCTGCTGATAAGGGGTTGACAAATGATGACGTAGCCAAAAAGATGACGGGCATGAATTGGCCTGATAGAGTTGACAACCTTTCGACCTCTAGATTGATACCAAAGTATAACGTCGTACAAAAGATTTTGATCCACAATGTTGACCCTTTGACACAAAGATCTGACCTATCACATGAATGGGCTACTAATTTGTACAAACTGGGTTCAAAAATCGCTCTGGACTTGGTGAAATGAATTTTGACAAAATCGTGTATGAAGAGACAAGGAGGGCCAGCAGTATAAACTCCCCCTATCCTAGTCTTATCCACCACTTCTTGGCAGATCTTGGAGTTCCTTCAATGGTAGCAAATAGATTTTCCACTAATATACCAACCATGGGCGTGACAGAATTTACTAATATAAAGCATGTGCCCAACCCAATTTCTCATGTTTCGTGCCATGTGTTGCCTACCGAATAATCAAACCGACTGGATGTTATTGAGGGACAACTCAGAGTTGTCAAAAATCAAGTTGCACAAATCTTGTACCACCTGAGGCATAGGGTTTCTGACCCTCCTCCCAGTCAAAGTGAAGCTACTAATGCTTTAGAACCTAATCATAGTCATCACACACACGACATTAAAGTGTCAAATTAAGTGTTAAAACGTGACAAAATGTAACAAATCTTACCAATAGCCAGTATTGATTGACCATCGTATGGTAAGTATTTCGAGCAGAATCGTCAAACTGCATTTTTATCATTTTCGATATAACAGGATATGATCTCATGTTATAATATTTGCAACTCGTGTAGAATAGATTACTTTTCATCCTAGATATTTTCAAATTAGTTAATTAGGTGAATTTAAGGATAGATTAAATTAATATTATCTTTCCTTAATTTAGTTTATAATGTGATATACTAATCTTCATACCGTGTTGAATGACTACTATTTATGTAAGAATTAGTTTCAATATTTGACAATTGTTTTACGTACAATTAAAGTAATTAAACAAGATCAGAATCAAGTTTTGAAAAACATTTTCCCTTTCGTGACCTAGTTGTACGAAGTGCAGTTGTTTATATGCAGGTTTATACGAATGCAATGCTTCATTGATTATTTTCAAAGACAAACGTCTTTTTCAACTGTTTGGAGAATACAAAACAACTTGTGATGAATGTTCAATCTCATTAATTGATCAAGATACTTGACGTGAGTTAAGGATGTTAATTCTTAATCCAAATGGTGGTTGCGGCCAAATATAATAAAGAAGTAGTAATAGAGTCAAGACGAGTAAGATTTCATTCCACTTGATCAACAAGTCAAGAAAAGAAGATATAAAGGGAGTTTTTTTTTTTTTTTTTTTTTT
>CAIGRN010180056.1:0-15428 GCA_903798345.1 Fraxinus anomala | reverse complement strand
AAAAGATTGTAATAAATTAGAATCCTAGTAAAATAAGGAAAATTCGCGGAAAAGGAAATTTTTGCATAATGCTGAAGCGAACTTTTCTTAAGACGTGGACATTCTTTATTGACCTGAACAGATGCTGAAGCGAACTTTTCTTAATGCGTGGACACGCCTTACTGACCCGAACGACCAAAGACTAAAAGGCGAAATTTTTGTGAAAGAATGCGAATTTTGAGTCTCCGTCTTCCTTTGCTTGAATCAAGTTACTCCAACCCATTTCGACCATCGACCCTATCACGAAACTTGTTCCATTCTTTGTCAAGATCACCATGTCGTCGCCAACAGTAGCTTGAACGAACAATCACATCGCCTCTTTCACCCGCTTTGCTTTCGAACGTGTCATCGGACCTCCTTCTATAATTAACGGATCTCGTCTTAAGCTCGACTTTATCGAGCTCGATTCTTGAATCATATCACTATATAAGTCTATAAAAAACTCCCACTAATTTCATACAAGTTTCTAAAAAAATTCACGAAATTAACAGAAATCATCATTTAAAAAAACTCATCAAAATTTTCAAAAAGTCGAATTGAATACATTATGAAGTAATCGTATTTAATTGTTATAAGGTCAACTGTGTAAAGAAATATGCCCGACCCGAAAAATGAAGTGACGCGTACAACTGGTCCTCAAAGAGTCCGTATAGTTTATGTTGTACCTTTCAAACGGTCACCAAATTAATATTCTAAAAGGCTCCTCTGTAAAAAATAATTCATCCCTTTCCTCTTCATTTCTCTCTCTCTCTCTCTCTCTCTAGACTCTCCGAGATCCATCCTCTCATTCTCTCGTGTACAGTTCGATCTCCAAAACCTAACTCTCTTCATTTTCGAAATTCGAATTTTTGAAACAAATTAATTTTGTTTTCTTTCTCGCGAGAAAGAAAAAAACTGTGGAGGAATTATGGGGAAGTGGAGGTTGATTGGTGGTGGGGTTGCAGTACAGTGAAATGGGTGTTGGTTTTGCAAAATTCAGTTGGTTTAATTGTTTTTTTTTTTGGGAGTAAATTAATTTCTTGAACAACGTTTGTTGTTTTGCTCTGATCGGATCAAGAAATAGCATTGGAAGCGTCGCCGTTTCTTTTGGATAATAGATTTTTTTGGAGGTTGAAAAACAAGGAATTAAAGATGCAGCAAGATCAGCGAAGGAAGGTATATATAATTTGTAATATTTATATTTTGTTATGGTTATATTTTCTTTCAACCCTACTTAAAGAAATTAGAGACCTTGTTTGTTTATGTGTACACGATGCAAATCTTTTAACTATTTTGGAAATTTGGAATTAAATAGTCTTTTAGCGTAGAGCCGAGATTTTTTAAGAAATTTAACTTGTTGAAGTTTAGTTTTTCAAGGTCATTTCTTCCATTGTTCTTTTACAATTACAGAGTTGGTTTTTTTTTTTTTTTTTGGTTTCAGAATAGTTGAAGTGTTGAATTCAGAGAACTGGAAGTTGTTATGTATTATCATCTGTTGATGTTAGTTCCCCAGGTCTTAATGAAAACAAATATGATTTTCTCAACTTAGCTGAAATTTGATATATCAACATATTTAGATGTTGTTTTATGAGAATTTGTTCGTTTACAAAATTGATTGGATTCTGGATTCTTAAATTTTTAATGACATGGTTTTCTGGTTTAGTTTGGATCTCTATAAATTTATTTCTTATCAAACAATTTTTTTAATTATATTAAATATATTCTGGCTGTTATAAATGTCTTTTCAAGAATTAAGTTTTGTTAAGATATCATAGATTATTTTCTTTTAAATTGATTGGCTTTTCTGGCATATGTTTGGAATGGTTAAATTTTGGGTGAAGTTACTGGTCTCTCCACCATGATTTGACTATGTTTTAATGATTTTGCAGAACCCCAAAGAGACAGAATTTTTTACCGAGTATGGAGATGCCAACAGATACAAAATTCTGGAAATTATAGGCAAGGGAAGCTATGGAGTTGTTTGCGCAGCAATTGACACACATACTGGGGAGAAAGTAGCAATAAAGAAAATAACAGACATTTTTGAGCATATCTCTGATGCTATTCGGATTTTGCGTGAAATTAAGTTGCTTCGCCTTCTACGGCATCCTGATATTGTAGAAATTAAGCGGATCATGGTGCCGCCCTCTAGACGGGAGTTCAGAGACATTTATGTTGTTTTTGAGCTTATGGAGTCTGACCTTCATCAAGTCATTAAAGCTAATGATGACTTGACACATGAGCACCATCGTTTTTTTCTCTACCAGATGCTACGAGCACTGAAATATATGCACACAGGTAACTAGGCAGTGCACATAATAAGGATCTTACTGAATTGCTTGTCATTTGTATATAGATAATCATCCTGCATCTATCCTCAAGTGTTGGCTTGGGAAGACTATAATTTAACATGGTAATTATCAACTTTATAATTCTTATCCAGATCTATTTGGTTTTCAGCTAATGTGTATCATCGAGATCTTAAACCAAAGAATATTTTGGCAAATGCAAACTGCAAACTCAAAATATGTGATTTTGGACTAGCAAGAGTGGCATTCAGTGATACCCCAACAACAATTTTTTGGACGGTATTATCTCTTATACTTTAAATCTAATAGTTTTGAACCTTTTGTCAACCCATCGATATGGAATACTAGTATGTTTATTGTTCTCGTTTCTGGAAGTGTGTCTGTGTTCATAATCTTTTCTGATTCTTCTCTCATAACCTGCAGGATTATGTTGCTACAAGATGGTATAGGGCTCCTGAGCTGTGTGGATCTTTCTTTTCCAAGGTAACGGTGGTATTATCATTTGTAGCCCTATTGTTCCTTTTTCAATTTTAGATCCTGCCATAATGTGCTGGGAGCATGTTTATGTGGGTTTTTTTGCACCATAATGTCAATCCAATTTCTTTCTTCTTCTTTGTTGGTTTATATAATTATGTGCATAGTGTGAAATTAACATCATTTTTCAAATAATATATGCTGATGAATCCGAGACTCTGTGTGTTCAATTATTTTCTCGCCTAAATTTGTTTCTGGTTCGGAACTACACATTGTGTTTTTGGCCACTTATTTTTTTACCGTTTCTATTAACATTCCCATGCATCTGGTTCAACCATTATCCAGATGATGTGTGATCATGCTTCTTGATTGCCTATTCTCTTCGACCTGAAAGGATGAAACCATAATTGGCACCTCTTGGAATTACCATTTTGTATGCCATATGCAATCATGTGCTTAATATCAGATTGCAGTTACAATATTCGTTGATTCCCAAGCATCCATTGGAACTAGGCAGGTATCCCTAGTTCAGCTTTGTACATAAATACTTGGCTACACTCTATTGTAACTCTTGAGTTCTGCGAGCTTAATTCCCCTTCATTTTTCTATAGCTTTTTACCTTATAAGAAGCTAAAAGCAGTTAATGTATTTGCAAATTCAAGTGTGTAATAATTTCGTATGTCATGCCCAACATTGTTAAGTCTGGTTCCTTAGTTTGCCCGGAGTATTTTAGTAATTTATTACAGAATATGTGTTGCGTGCATTAGATAGCAGTAATGCCTTCCCTAGATTAAAACAATTCTTACTATTGTGTTCAGTTATTTTGTTCTTGACTTCTTGTAAATCTGTTTTATGTGTTGTACTGTGCTGCAGTATACACCTGCGATCGATATTTGGAGCATTGGCTGCATCTTTGCAGAGGTCTTGACAGGGAAGCCATTGTTTCCGGGTAAAAGTGTTGTGCATCAATTGGATTTGATTGCAGATGTTCTTGGAACACCATCAGCAGAAACCATTTCTGGAGTATGACATGTCATCCTTTAACTTTATACTTGGGTGCTTATATGGTGTGGTGGTTAACCTTTGAGATTTATATTCATGGATGCAGGTGCGTAATGAAAAGGCAAGAAAATATTTAACAGATATGCAGAAAAAGCACCCAGTGTCTTTTGCTGAGAAGTTTCCTACTGCAGATCCTTTGGCAGTGAAATTGTTGAAACGGTTGTTAGCATTTGATCCAAAGGATCGGCCAACTGCTGAAGAGGTGAGTTTTGCCATGTTATTAGTTGCATTCTATAACCTGCATATTCTAAAAATAGATATTACCTGGTGGAGCTTTCGGTAAGTTTTCTTTTGTATTTATTTGGCTTCTGTTTTGGTATTATTGGGTTTATTAGGCATTGGCTGATCCTTACTTTAAGGGACTGGCTAAACTTGAGAGGGAACCTTCTTGTCAGCCAATTTCAAAGCTGGAGTTTGAGTTTGAGCGCCGACGGGTGACTAAGGAAGACATCAGGGAATTGATATTTCGAGAAATCTTAGAATACCATCCTCAACTACTCAAGGACTACATGGCTGGAAATAATGGCACAAGTTTTCTCTACCCCAGGTTTGAAACACCTCCATTCTACCAGATCTATGAGATTGTAGCCTTATATTTGTATACATGAATCTCATTCTGTGATGGTATTATTTGCACTATGCAGTGCCATTGGTCATTTCAGGAAGCAATTTGCCTATCTTGAAGAAAATCTTGGGAGAAGTGGACCTGTGATTCCTCCTGACAGAAAGCACGTCTCTCTTCCACGGTAAGATTTTTTGTTTGTTAATTTTTGGGGGTCCGTTTTTTGCTTTTGCCTTTGATAAATTCTCTTATTTTGCAATATATACACGTGGGCACACACAAATGATTACTCTTATTATCCCATATATACACATGCGCGCACACTCAAGTGCTGCTGTAGTAGGGAATATTCTCGGTTTCCCTTTTTGTTTCTTCATTCTTTTTATTTTTAATCATGCAATTACTCATTTATCGAAAAAGAAGACATGCATTTTAAGAAGGTAGGAAAAATACTCTTAAGAACAAAGATGAAACAGCATATGCATCAGTGAGGTGCCAACTCCAATTTTCACTGAACAAACAACTGATGTCGAGATGTCCTATTCTTTTGTATTCTTGCACTCAACTTATATGCACCTTGTGTATTGCTGCAAAAGCATGCCAGTTTTTTTGGAAGATAACGAGACTCAAACTGAGGGTGTCCTCTTCTTTTGTTGTTATGCATCCAGTCCTTATGGACGATAATGAGAATTGATGGTGTCCTCTTCTTTTGTTGTTGTGCATGTGTATTTATACATCTCTGATACCAGACAGAAAATGAGGTATTTTGATTCATGTTTCAAATCCTTCTCTACTATTATGCAGGTCTACGGTAAATTCAAGTACCATACCTCCAAAAACCCAACAGAACATGTCGGCACTCAATCATCGGCAAACTACAGAAGAAATGTCCACTGGGATTATAAATTCAGATGCCACATTTGGAAATGTATCGAAGGTTGCACGTCCACCCCCGCCGCGGGTGCCCACTGGTAGGTTTTCTACTTTGGATTATCATTTCTGTTGTTACTAGTAACTTCTATGAGATGTGATGTCAAGTGAAGCCGTTGGAAAGTCTTGGATGTCTATTGAATCACAAAAGAGAGCATAATTTACCATGGGAATTTGCGGTTCAGCATGGGAACAAGTCGGATAATAACCATCTGCCCTTTCCATTTTTTAACAATGGAAAACTCTATATAAAGCAGTGAACAACTCTGCAATATTAAAATTTCAAGAGGATAAGCGGGTGTCAGTGCTGTTCAAGAACAGGAATAGTAGAGAGAACATTATCTAATATTTGGTTGGGGATCTTTAGAGTTTTCATTCTGTATGAAATTGACAACACCTTTTATGATTATGTTATTATTTTCTGTCCAGTAACAATAATTTCAGGGGGATCGTGTATTTATAGAAAGCTGGGTTGAATAGAATGCATGTTTTATTTACTATAATACTACAGAAGTTTGTACAGTTTGACAGGGAAGTTAATGCGATACTACGTAATTATCATTGGTTTTATATAAGTGACATTTCCTTCTCATGTGCAGCCAAGCCAGGAAGAGTTATAGGACCAGTTTTACCGTATGAGAATCTCAAACATATGAAAGAAACCTCTGATAGGAAGATGCATGTTCAGAACGCTATTCTTCCTCAGTCAATCTCTCCGCAATATTTATTTGGGACTAATTCTGGGAAGAATCACGAGAAGGGCTGGACAGAAGCTGAGAAAGAATCATCACAGGTCAAATCACTATCTCAGCAATACACGTCAGTTAAATCAACCTCTAGCACAACTAGTGCCATCAACAAAGCACAACCTCAGCCATACATGCAAACTAAATTAAACCCAGGGATGACTATCGAAGTTAACAGTAATCCATATTACGGCACACAAGCAAAAGTAGGCCTCAATAGCCAGCTTTCAATAGATGTGAAATTGCTGCAGGCTCAATCTCAATTCGGTATAGTTGGGGCTGCTGCCGTTGCTGTGGCTGCTCATAGAGAGGTCAGCGATGTTCAGCTTGGATTGACTTAGTAGGGATTTCTTTGAATGGTCTCGCAATGACATGATCAGTTTATTCAGATAACTGAGGGGAAGACAAATAGCCTGCAACAATACGAGTTGTGAACTCCTACGTAGAATGATGTGTATAAATTGTCAAACCATTCACACGGTGTGTTCCCCTTTACGATAGAGTGAGTGAGGTTATCTTGTCAGAAGAGAGTTTCTAGTTTAGGTCGCTGTAAAATGTCAATTGTCACATTATTGATTGATAAATAAAAGATACTTTTCATTCAATTTTCCAGGTTTTCTTGCTTTTGCTTCGAACTTTAAAGGTGTATTACGTGAACTGTATGTGAAAAGAGTTTGTTATGCTCTAATGGAGTGCTAGATCTTGAGACATTTCGAAACAGATAACTCTGCACTTCACTACAATCAAATGACCACATCAAATTTTAGCTCTTCCCTTGTCTTGATTATTTCTTGTCTACCCTTTTTTCTTTATATTTCTCTCGCCAATTTGGATGCAATTACACTCACAAAAAGCAGCTACTGGTAAAAATGGTAGATCAAATGTGAAAACTGATTAGCAATCCCATATTCGGACATATGTTTGTAAGAAATAACCTCAAGTTGATCAATGTACAAAACTGAAATCTGGTGATGATGGAAACCTGATCAGGACGTAATTGACATGTTTAGTACACCGGATACAACTGAACAAAATAATTGATCAATTTTGCAAGTCTTTCTTGTGGATTAGTCAAATCCACCACAATAGACACCCCACATAATAGCTTTCACCTGCAATTGCAAGCCGGTCGAAAGTATTGGTAAAACATCACTAGAAAAGTGAAAAACTAGAGAGAAACAAATGGTAGTATGTTGCCGGCCCCAAATTTATTGGGAAACTTAGCTTCTTGTATTAATGTGCCGTGAAACTTATCCAGAAACCAATCTAGAAATAACAGACAACCAAGCTATAAAGCAGTTTGACATAAAACTAGCAATATATATAGCCAATACATAACATTTGCTGCCTGAACTTGACGTGAAACTAGCAGAAAGGATTACAACATAGCCACAAAACAATACTTGACATGAAACTAGCAGAAAGGATTACAACACAGCCACAAAGCAATACTTGACATGAAACTGGTAAAGGAATAACACTATATAAAGCAATTTACCATTATATAAAACTGGCAATCTCTCCAAACTTCTAAAATTGAAGGTTATCAACTAATACAGAAATTTTGTTTTGTATGTGAATTAGGTGGAATCCAAGACACTAAACCATATATTAAACAGATACTGTGTTTCAGATATGATGCCTACTCTCTTCCAAGAACAATATTACTGCCGTTTTATTTTCTTAACGTGTTCAACATCATCTAGAGAAGTAGAACCGAGCTCCAGCCCCAGCATCATCAAATAAATAGACACCATTTGCTGCAATATCAGGCTGTTGGATTGAAATCAGTTAGAACTTATTAGGACTACATGTAACCCCTGTTTGGCACCCATTCACTTTCTCATTTTTTTTCTTTTTCTTCATTTCAATCACACATTTTATCAATAAAATAATATTACACATAAACCCAAAAATCCTCCTTAATTTTTAATTACATATTCTTCCATCAATCACTATTCCAAAATTTATTCTCTCTCCAAAATAGGTGTCAAACACAACAGTAATAACAATCTACAGAGAGGCTATCTAGCTTCCTCCTAAAAAGCTTGTTTCCAATTATTGATAAATAAAAAGGAAGATCTGGACCATGTCATACAGAATTCATGCCTACAAACACCATCAAACGCTATAGATGCTGTGATGTTAAAATGGCTGGTTTCAAAGTACAGCATGCATGGGAACAGTGAAGGAAGAAGAAATGGACATCATAAATTCTTTGTGCTTGAAAAGGCTAGAGCAGAACTTACATTTCAAAATTCAAAATAACAATCACGATGACAAGGAGGACAGTGATGATATTTGCCTGATTGCACAACTCAATAAAAGAATTAGAGCAGTAAGACATGCACCTAGGCTTGGTCATGGTGATACAATCATCGAAGCATGAAAATACAAATTCTGTTGATCCCAAATCTAAAAATACTGGGCATTCCATTGGGGTCGATGAGGAGATAAAGTTAGGGTCGGAATCTACCCATAGACTATAGTATAACTCGCGCCACAATAGCTACGTCGTGAACATCCCGTGCAACAAAGGCGAAGGTTCTTACTATAATTACCATAACCGCCAGATCGCTTATTTTTACTGACGACGTGGATGCACCAATGCCTCAAAGTGCGCAAGAGCTTATTGATAATTAATAATGCACAAATAGTTCATATACATTGTTATAAGGAATTCTTTCAGCTTTGCTCCATTGTATTGGTAAGTTATATATGAGTTATTGGAATAAAGAGCAAATCTTAGCCCCTGTTTGATACACATTAAAATATTCATTTTCACTTTTTTATTTATTTTCAACCACGCATTCTTCAATAAAATAATATTTTTCATCATATCAATAACTTTTCCTTCTTTTTCAACCACACATTCTCCATCAATCTACTATTTCAGAATACATTATTTCAAAATAATGTGGTTTAAACACACCCTTAATAATATAGTTTGTTTATGAAGTGGATTTTACATTGATCAGAAAGCGCAGTTGGAAAGTTAAAATCATTGGTCATTGTACTCTATTGTCCGATCATGTCTATTATTGTACTTTGTTTCATTAAGAAACTAAAATTATATACTCTTTTGGTTTCTTGCTTGTTGATGCGATATATAATTACATCAATTAATTGTTGTATGCAATGAAAACGGTATTTGAAAAAAAAAATATCAATATTATTGTTATAGAAAAGAGAGAATATGCAATAAAAATTAATAACAAGAACCAACCGATTTACGTTAAAATCCTTGATGAAAAAATCACAGACAGATAAGAAGAAATCCACTACATCAAAAATGAGTATAAGGGATGATATAATTCAGGAAAATTTTCATAATTTTAGTTTCACCACATATGTCGTACCACAAGCTTTCCGGGTCAAATAGAATTCGGATCACCAACAATTATATCTATGTATTGTTGGTTAAATATGTTTTCAACATATTTTTAATTAATTAAACAAATTTGAACCTTTGTTAGTGAGTAATTTGGATAAGTTTAAGAAAATTTCGTGTGATGCGTTAGTTGATTCAGTTTGTTTGTGTTGAGTCAGATAGTTTGTGCATTGATTAAGATTCACGTGACTTATAGGAACTTATCATATATGTTGGGTATATATCTTGTCTTCATACTTTTCAATATTATCGCACATACTTTATAATTGGCAACTTTTGTTCTTCAAAAGTTCGAAGACATTTTTTTATGCTTGGTGGAATGAAATGATCTTATAGAAGTTGAATCTCAATGTGAAAATTGCACGAGATTCTTAATTATTACGATTTATGAAGCAATTCGGGTATAATCAAGTATTTTTCTGTGATGTGGTCAAGAAATAATTGTAATACCAAAATACGAAATGTTTGTATTCTTTTTCTATAATGGATTATTTACCTGACATGGAGGACATGGATGTTTCCCTTGGGGTTACCACATTATATCAAGTATTTTGTGTTTGAATTAATCTTTTTACTGCAATACAATACTATTGTTTTAGAGAAATGCAGAATTCTTTAGATCATGAACTAGATAGAATCTGCTATGAATTTCTAGTATACACGAATTGCATGATTAATGAGCTCGATTAATCCGTATTCCAGTATAGTTCGTTAGACTATTAGAACCAATTCATCGAATAGCTAGATGATAATTAGTTCAAAATATAATTAATTAAATAGTAATTATCTAGGTTTTGAACTTTTATTTGATATCAAAGCAAGTCCACTTTCTTTTAAATGAGATTTAAAAATCTAGGTAATGAATTTCATAAGAGTTCTTCATAGACCACGTTTCTTTGATGGTACAAACTACGAATGTTGAAATAAATTTAATGATGATTTTGCTCAAATCAATCGATACATGTGTATTGTTAGCTCTTGAGTTTGGTTGGAAACCTCATAGTCATATTGAAACTAGGAAAATTAAAGAATCAGAGCCTCGCAGTGCTCATTTCTTAATTATTTGTAAACAAACAAGTTGTTCACAATCATATTCGAATAAAGATATAATTTTTTAAAGAAATAAGTTATATTTCATAATTTTATTTACAAGTTGTTACCAAACTTATAACTGATGCGTGTGTGTGTGTGTGTGTTTTTTTTTTAAATCTAAATGTATGCTCTCATTTAAATTAAAAGTATGTAAAAACTCTTAAAAGGTCAATGGAAAGAGAAAGAAAAGCTTAAATATCATTTGATAACAATTTGAAATAAACTATAAAATGAGAATTAATTATATATTTGCTTTTTATCAAATTGTTGTAAAAAACAAACCCCCAAAAATAGTATTTAGGTAGAATTAAAGGGATTTTCTAAATATCACTTAGTTCTCACGGTATCACCTGTTCAAATACTTTAACTATTTTCCAGACAAAACCCATAGATTTTTTATTTCTACATTGTCACAAAAGTCAAGGAAAAACCTAGACTGCATGTTTGATGTTTTTTTAAACACAAAAACCGTACACATTGCTCATTTGCTCTAAGTCTCCTCTCCCACGAGCTTTGCTTCCACAACCAGAGCTCCCTATATATACTGTTGGGCAAGGCTCAGGAAATAAAATATAAGAAAAAGGTTCACTTCTTGTTTATCTTTGTTGTGTATGCTACTACTGCTTCTCACAAAATGACTTCACGTATGGTGTTACTTTTTCTTTTTCTCCTAGGTCTGGTCATGGTGATACAATCATCATCAGGACATGACATTACAAATTCCGTTGATCCCGACTCTAAAAATGTCGGGCATTCCATTGATGTTGACGATGAGATGAAGTTAAGGTCTGAATCCAATCGCCGCCAACTGTATAACTCGCGCTACATTAGCTATGCCGCAATAAGGATGGACAACCTCAGATGCAACAAACGCGACGGTTCTTATGACATTTGTCATAAACGCCAGATTGCTAATGCATACCGTCGTGGCTGCACCAAGGCCACGAGGTGTGCGAGATCTTATTGATAATTAGTAATGCTAAAAGAGTTCATATATGTAGTTACAAGGGATTCTTTTAGCTTCGATCTATCGTAATGGTAAGTTATATATATGAATTGTTGGAATAAAGAACAAACCTTAGTAATATGGCTTGTTAATTATGTGGATTTTACAATGTTGATTAGACAGTCATTGAGTATTGTACTCTATTGTCCGTTCATGTCTATTATTGTATTGTGTTTCATTAAGAAATGAAATTACATACCCTTCAGTTTCTTGTTGGTTGATGCGAATAATTACAATAATTAATCGTTGTTATTAAGTATTTAATAAAAAAGGTAACTGAAAAAAATATAATATTTATTTTATTGAAGCTTTGATTTCATAAATTGATTTCGCTTATATTAATCGATACGTGTGTATGGTTAGCCATTGAATTTGGTGGGAACTCACGTAGTGATAATAAAATTAGGAAAATTAAAGTCATAAAGGAATATAGCCTCACAGTATCTTTTCTTAATTATTTGTAAGCAAACAAGTCATTCACAATCATATTTGAATAAACATGTAAAAAACTTTAACAAATAAGTAATATTTCATAATTTTATTTACAAGTTGTTACCCGATTTATAACTGATTTTTTTTTTTTAAATCTAAATATTGTAATGCTCTCATTTAAATTAAAATTATCTAAGAAGTCTTAAAAGGTGAATATAAAGAGAAAGAAAATCATAAATATCATTTTATAACAATTTAAATATAATATAAAGAAAAAATTTAATATTAGAATTATATATTTTCTTTTTATCGAAACTGTTGTGAAAAAAAAAACCTCCAAAAAAAAAAAAAAGGTAGAATTAAAGGGATTTTCTAATTGTCACTTAGTTCTCAAGGTATTACTTGTTCCAATACTTAAGTTGATTTCCAAAGAAATGCCCTAGTTATGATTTCTACAGTCATAAAAGTCAAGGAAAAATCTAGACTGCATGTTGAATGTTTTTAAACACAAAATCCACACATTGCTCATTTGCTCCAAGTCTCCTCTTCCCATGAGCTTTGCTTCCACAACCATAGCCTCCTATATATACTATTGGAAGGCAAGGTTCACGAAATAAAATATTATAAAAGGTTTTTTTTTTTTTTAATCTCCGCTCACAAAATGACTTCACATGTGGTGCTACTTTTTCTTTTTCTCCTAGGTTTGGTCATGGTGATACGATCATCATCGGGACATGACAATACAGTTATCATTGATCCCAACTCTAAAAATGTTGGGCATTCAATTGACATTTGATAAGGAGATGAAGTTGGGGTCTGAATCTAACCGCAGGCAATTGTACAAGTCACCCTACATTAGCTATGCCGCAATAGGGAAGGACAACATCCGATGCAACAAACTCGACGGTTCTGACTACAATTGTCGTCACAACCGGATCGCTAATAAATACAACAGTGGCTGCATTGAGGCCACGAGGTGCGCGAGAACTTATTAGTAATGCCAAAAGAGTTCATATATATATAGTTATACAGAATTATTTTAGCTTTGCTCCATTGAAATGGTAACTTATATATGAATTGTAGTAATAAAGAACAAACCTTAGTAATATGGTTTGTTAATTAAGTGGATTGTGTTATATATAATGTGTTGTTCAAATATTTTAAAGGAGAATTGATCAAATATGGTTGAAAAAAGGAGAATAAAAATAAGGAATGTGGAAAAATGGGAAATTGGGCAATATAGGCAAAATCGTTTGCCTATGCGACCGCATAAGCCAGTTGGCCATGCTACCTCAGGGACTTGAAGTCCCTGACTTGGCTCCTCTATGCGGCCGAAGAGCATTCATCCGGCCGTTAGACAGATTTTTTAAATATTGTTTTGGCACTTTTTCATCTTCTTTTTCCATCTTTTTTGTAAAAAGTTGGCACCCATACGAAAGTGTGTGAAGGAATTCTATAAATAGGAATAGAATTCATGATTCATGTTAATTTTTTAATTCTCTTTTATACTTTAAAATTCTCATCCCCAAACTCTCTCAATATTTANTAGAAATATAATTCATGATTTATAAATAATTAATTCTCTTTATATACCTTGAAATTCTCATCCCCAAACTCTCTCAATATTTACTTAGAATTATTTTATATTCTTCTTCTTTGTTCTTTATTTTCGGGTTTCAAAAGTGCTATTTGTAATCCGATTCTTGACTTGAAATTCGCTAAAGTTATTTGTGTGTTGGTCCTCTAGCATTCTCATTATCGAGAGGGCGCAAATAAAGCTTTTAGGATAGCATTCTCTACGATTCAAGTCATTTTCAAATCTTTCCTTTCGTTTTTTGACATTGTTTTGTGTTTATACATATTTTTCGAGTTTGTATTCAAGATTTAGTGACTTGGTTATCTACTTAAACGAAATATCTCAACAGATTGTACAACATTGATCAGACAATATTAAAATACTAAATATTGAGCATTGTACTTTGTTGTTCATTTCATTTCATTTCATGTTTATTATATTAATATTTGTAATTAAGTATCGTTGAAATAAAAAAGAAAGCTGAGAAAATTGTTATTATTATTTTTATTTGTTGTTGGTAAAATGTGTTTAGAACACATTTTTTTATATATTAATTTTTGGTTTTATTAAATTTAAAAAATTGAACTTTTGTTAGTGAGTAATTCGGAGAAGTTTAAGAAAATTTTGCGATTCACACGTGAGTTGGTTCGTGTTGAGTGAAAAGCGTGTTTGGTATATGTCACTATCAAAGTATTCTCAAAATGTTTGACTATGTTATGATATGAAATTCATAGTTAAAACTGAATTTCCAATAGTAAAACTACACAAACTGGCGTTTTCCTATAATCAATTTCTTTCCGGTGGATTGACATCACGCTCCGATTTATGATTTACATTGGGCTAATTTTAAAAAGGCAAAATTGCAGCAACAATCCCAAAATTTTGAATTTTTTGTAGACTTTACCTCAACTTTTAATTTGTACCACCAACGATCTCAAACTTTTGAAAACTTAGCATCTGAAGTCCAAATGGATGGACTGCTAGTTGATCAAGAAAATAAAAAGTTTTATCAAATTAAAAAGGGTAAAATGGTATAGCTACATTTTCTCAAATATTAACAATTAAACTAAGAGTAATTATATTACCACCACAAAATTTATTAAGTGCACCACATTATATTCACACCACAATTAAAACATAGTTTTAATAAATACATCAAAACAAAATTACAATTATATACCTCATTTAATAAAAAATAATAAAAAATAAGAATTCTGGATTTTTATAAATACACCACAACTAAACTTCATCTTTTTATTTTCTTCTAAACATTTCTTTCAACTATATACTTTTTTAAGTTGCGTACATCCATAGATATATGAATTGTATAAGAAAAAAAAGTAGAAAACCTTACACATTTCTTCTCATCCACATTATCAAGAGAAATGAGTAATGTTTTCTTGTTATTCACACTATTTTTTTTTAAAGAATTGGAAGAAAAAAACTTGATTTCAAATAAATTGGTTTGTATCTCTTTGTCAATAAACTTGATTTCTAATTTCAGATAAGTCACTAAAACATTTCGAAACTTAATAAAAGAATATGTGATACTGAAAGTAATTATTATTCACTCACACATACATACATATTATACGAAATGAACAAATAATTTTTCGCTCTCAATCCTCTTTTCTTTTCAAAACCTTTGCATGCTCAAATCCAATTTAATTTAATATCTAATTTTCAACTTAGAGGGCTTTGTTTAGGGAATTGGGCTGGGTTATTAGTGTTTAAAGCAACCCCAAGAATTTGGAGGATTGCGATTGGAATTTCATAGATCTGGGTACAGTTTTTATTTTCTTCCTTTTTTTTTTAATACTAATTTGCTCA
>CAIGRN010180055.1:0-10858 GCA_903798345.1 Fraxinus anomala | reverse complement strand
CCAAGTGTTAAAGTTATGGGTCGAGACTCCTTGGTTGATGTTTGTTTGGTTGATTAAACTGAGCTCAGATCAAGATTTCTCGAAAATTTTCGCAACAAAGTCCCTTATTACCTTAAAACATGAAGGAGGACAGAAATGTGAATAATAATAATAATAATAACGTCTTGCTCGTAATACACAAATGGGTGTTGCTCGAATCTCACTCGAACTAACATGTGAAATATTGAAATTGGAAATTTGAAATATTATTAATTAAAACATTTGTAGGATTTTCAGACCCTTAACATATATTTAAAGAGTTAAAATGATTCCTAATCTAAAACAATTTCTAATTCTGTACATAAATCTGAATAAAACATCAAAAACTACAAAAATGATGAACTAACTAAAAATAGAAAAACATTATAATGGACCCTAAACAATGGAATTAGACACTGAAAGCTTGAAATGTTAGCAAAAAATGTGCAGAATCAAGTAACGCTTTCGAAATTACTTGTTGGCAAAAATATAATACCCGATCTAAAAGTTACGCATGTTTTCGTAGATCTTTGTTATTTCAACTCTTTTACAATTCGTTTATGATTTTCTATTCTACTTGATCTGTATCATTCATTTTCACTTTAGAACGACTTGACCTGGAGTTTTCATCGAGATACAATGGCTCATCATTTTCTAAAACATACTCATAAAGATCTTTGTTATTTCAACTCTTTTCCAATTCGTTTATGATTTTCTCTTCTACTTGATCCATATCATTCACTGCCACTTTAGAACGACTTGACCTGGAGTTTTCATTGAGATACAATGGCTCATCATTATCTAAAACATACTTATAAAGATCTACAACATTAAATGTCTTGAAAATGTTTATACGCTCTAGAAGATCAAGGACATATGGTAACAGTATTTAGAAAGTCGAAGCAGATTGAAGGTGGTAAGAGAAAGGAGTCTTTGGGTATTGGTATAGTGGGTGATGAAATGTGTTATGGCCCATATGTGTATCAGCAACAGCCTTATAGTTTGCATTGGAATCTTCCAACTTTTTCTTCGAATATTCAATCACCTCCACATGTTTTTAGCTCCTTGTTTGACTGATACACTCTTTTTCATAGTTGTTCCCAAAACTCCTTTAAATAAGAGGAAAACTTACAGGCTAAATTTTTAATAACAAGAAAAGCTTTCCCTTTCATTTTAGAAGTTTTTTTGTGCACCCTTTGTTGGTGCAATCATAATCTTTTTGTCCTTCCACAAAAATATTTAGGTGTTCTCTCTACCCCTATGCACGGTATCCACATTAAACTATTATGGTATGCTAAATAGATTATGACATGCATCCATGTGAACAACATCGTAATAACTTCTGGTTTGTAAAAGGCCCCCAAAGAAAAGTTACCTTATGAATTTGAGTCACCTTAATAGATGGCCCCTTCTTAATCTAAGCGATCTGATACAGAGCTAGATGTGATTCAGTTGGCAGATTCAAATGATCCACTTGCTTCTTGGCGATCCAATTCTCACAACTGCTACAATCTATGATCAAACTAAAAAGAGCATCCGACTCAACACTTGGTGTGAAAGATTTTCCTACGCTAAGTCAACTCTTCCTGCTTAGGTTAGCATAAGATTTTATGTACAATACGCACAAAATCTCCTTGTTCTTCCTCACAAACGTCATCAATGGATTCTTCCACTTCTTCTTCTTTATTTTCGACATACTTCTGATCCTGATCATCATCCTCTTTGTTAATTGTATCTACCACATGTATTGGTCTTCATTCACAGCACTCATTCGATTTGGGTTCGAGCTTTCTGCACCTGTAATACTTTCTAACAGTCATTTTGCATACAGTTGTTACTCTACCATTCGACTTTTATTGAGTCTGGGATGGGCACGATCTTTCTTATGGCCTTCAAATTATATCATCTAAATAGTTCCAAAATGGTAGAGGGCACCGAGACCGCTGAGCAAGCAGTAATTCAGCTTGAAACGTCACCTCTCTTATGTCTATCAATGAATAAATGGGCTGAACCCCCATCTTGTCCTGAATATCGTCTTTTAATCTCTTTACAAATCATGGAATCTAATGATCATCACCCTCCCGTACATTACAACGACATTGTAACCTCAAGAGCTCCTTAGCAAGGGTAGCCACCGAACGATTGCACAGTCTCTAGGAAGAAATCATTGTCACAATAATTCTTTCATCGTGATCTAGTCCCTTATAGGCAGTTGTCTCAGCCTACAACGTTCATCACGTATACTCTGCCTTCAAGCTTCTGCTCATCCCTTAAGTCCGTACACAGTAATTGCAACATTACGTTCTTCTCTAACGTATGTAATTTCGAAACACCCTTCTACTTCATTCAACAAGTGCAGGAAAGCCTCATATCTGAACTCCCCTTTACTTCTCCGTCTTGAGTTTGTAACTATCATAGTCATCATGATGACCTTGATGACAAACTTGGGCTGAAACTAGAGCCGACAAGGATTAGTAGCCTAAACAGGGTCGATGGATGGTTGTTGCCTTGGATTATCGCCTCAAAGATTTATGATAGCCAGTACGTCCTTGTGTTGGTTTCCTATTTCTTGCAAGCTAATCTCGATCACCTCAAACCTTGCCTCGATAGCCTTACTATTATCGTGTCATAGCTCTGGTACCACCACCGACGTAGGATGAAAACGTGAATACAAAAGGTCTTGTTCATAAAATACGAATGGGTATTGCACGAATTTCGCTTGAATTGACATGAGAAATATTGGAATCCACTAATTAACGGGGAAAACTGAAATATTATTAATCAGAATGTATGAATATTTTCAAACCTTTAACATATACTTAAAATGTTAAAATAAATTCTAACCCAAATGAAATCCTAATTCTGTAGACAAATCTAAATAAAATATAAAAAAAATTCTAAAATACCCTTAAATTAACTAAAAACAGTGAAATGCTAAAAGTTCGTTTAAATGATGGAATTTGACCCCTGAAAGTTTGACAATATTGGCCAAAGGCCTATCCCTACGAGATAAAAATGTGTAGAATGGAAAAACTCTTCCAGAATGTACTTGCTCAAGTAAATCTAACACTCGAGTTGAGTTACGCGAGTTTCTTAGATCCTTTTTTATTTCTTTTTTTCAATTGTTTTATGATTTTTCCTTCTAATTGATCCGCATCAAAACAACTGAAATTCCACCAACTAATTCCAAATGATTGTAAGCACCACTGTAAATAAAAAATAAATGTACCATAAGTTTTTTTAAGACGATCGAAAGCTACAAAACTCAAAGCTTTATCAATTAGATATGCACATAAGCTCCAAACAATAATGCTGAAAAAATCACAATATAAAAAAATTATTCATACGTGAAATCAGAATATCTCATTGTTATAATAAAATTAACAACTTTAAATTATAGTAATTAACTCAAACCTCAAGTAAAAGGATTTTGGGTTGTTTCTTTTCTAAATGAGCGGTTGATCGACGATGCCACCGGTGTAATTCGGTAAGGAGAGAAGGGTTTATCGGAAAGGAGAAGAAAGGAAAGGAAAATGAAAAAAAGGAAAAGAAAATGTAGGAAAAGAAAGAAAAGAAAAGGGAAAGAAAAAGAGAGAAGGGGAAATTGGGAAAAGAAAAAAAATGGAAAAAAAAAAAAGTAAAGATGGAAAAGGAAAAGAAAAGAAAATCTTGGAAAAAATGTGGCCTGCAAGGAGAAAAAAAAAAAAAAAAACCCTTTACTCAATCATATGTTGTAAATTTTACTTTTCATGCCGTGTCCAATGTATTTCGTAACTATTTATTGAAAAATTTACCGTTTTAATGACATGTTTTTATATGCATGCCATGAGTGAATACTGCGAAAAGCTAATTTTGTAGTAGTGATCTCATACATTTGCAAGCATTGTCCATTAAAGTGATTACATGTCGAATAGGGACCAAATTTTTAATTTATTTATCTCATATATTTACCCATGGCCACTTGAAAGTCTAAAGTAGGAGGTCCTACATGTCTACGTGTACCACCGATTAAAAAGATGACATGTGTGAATTGGATCTCATTTAATCTTAATTTTATCTCTTCTAATTTATTTTGACCCAGCATTTTAAATGAAGCGTGTCTTAATTCTAATAGGGTGCATAAATTGAAATCCATTAAATCCAGTAAATTGGATTCCATTAAACAGGTCACTCTTTTACTTCATAAAATTTAATCATCTCAAGTCAGTGCACGCATTTTAGTATTTTGAATGTATTTTAAGTTAAATGTGTTTAAAATGTAAACATAAACTTATTTTAATCCATCTAACTTCTAATTGAAGTTAGAAATCTTACACAACCGAAACAACTCACATCACTCAAAGAAAAGTTGACAACTTATTACAATTCAATTCGACGATATCGAATATTTTGTATGATTGATTGCTTTTTTAACATGACATCTATATACCAATATTTGTATCAATAAAATAGGTCCATCTCCATTTATTATTCTGCAATTCTTGTGTTTGATAGGGAGGGACAGTGTGATATTGATAGAACAATAGAAAATTTGATTGAAAACCACAGCACTTGCTGAAATACTACCATGAGAATTTATCCATTATTGACCCAAAACACCATAAATTATCCTTAATTTATAAGCCGCAGTCAGTTAGGAACATGAATGCATGCACCACCAAATCATTCCGCCATGATTTCCTGATTTTGGTATTAAGTAAGGATTTCTTGACATTTCTTGGCCGGATAGCCAAGCATGAACATAAATAAAGACGTTGGTCTGGTCGACCTTAACCAACCATCACCCACTTGCTCTGCTTCTCCTTCACCATCTTGTTCGTTCTCATCCACAACACTCATATTGTAATGTCCAAAACCCTCCTTATCACAACCCGACAACCCCCAATCGTTTTACATCATCAAATAAATTGTCCCCATCATATCGGAGCACAAAGATGTCCCCAAATTCCTTTTTAAAAATTGGCCATTTTCACAGGCCATATATTTGTGTAACGATCTCTAAAGAATGCCCTCTCTGGTAGAGCTTCTTGTAATTGTAAACTAAAAGCTCTTGGAAGTTCCTACAAACAATAAGTTAAATGGAATTAGAGATAGAAATGTTGTAACTTAAGAATAAAAGTTTTAACCTTTCAAATTAAAACCTTTTAATTTTCTGTTTTAGATTTTAATTTTAATACAAAATTAAAACTAACAATTCCTAGTGTGTAACTTACATTTTAATTGGTTTAATATTCATGATAGTGGGGGTTAAATTTATCCCTATAAAAGGGAGTGACTTTCATTGAGATATGCAACGTGAGTAAACATAACTTGAAAAAAATACTACATCTACATTTCATACTATTTTCCTGTAGTTTTGGCAACTCAATAAACACTCGTTCTAGTTGTGCTCATAGAAGGAGGGCTATGAGTTACATGAGTTTATTTTGGAGTCGTGTAGTGCTGAAAGTATCCGTATCAAGGGAAGACAACATGACTTGAGGGCAATTTTTTTACGTGACTTTCTAAGGCTTGTTTTCTAAATCTCCTCGTGTTTATGTTATATTGAGTTACATGTTCATTGTTAAATTATATTATTTATACTTGTTATGTCCATCTATAATTTACACACAAATCGATTGTTTTTTTTCCAACAATCTAAAGTCGCGTCAAAATTTAATCACACCATAAACTAATTTTCAAATATAGTAAATCAAATATTCCGTAAAATAAATATTGCTTCGATTAAACAAAATCATGTGAACTTCTAGGAAATATAGAATATAGCCCAAATTCAATGTTTACCAGCCATTCATGTTAATAACTTTAAATATGAGAGCTCATGTAAAACTTAAAATAATTAAATGCCAACTAACTTATTATAATTATTAAGACTTGAAGCTTTGCTGACATGTGAAAATTTAGCTTTCTAATTCCAGTGAAGACCTAGGTAAAACACATTCTTATATCATTATGATAACTGCACAGACAGAATAGTGATTATTCTGTAGGCAAGTTCTACAAACAAATTCACAGGGAAGAACACAAAATTAACGCTGAAAACACAGAGAAAACGTCTCTGAAGTTTAAAGAACTTTCTTATATTCAGCAATCTTGAAATTAAGTCCACAAGTCTAAAAATCCGAATTTTACCAAAAATGGCAAAATGCCAAATTAAAATACGGAATAAAATAAGAAGTTTGCGAAAAATCTAGCCCAAATCGTGTTAAAAATAATCTCCTAACATGCAATTGAAATATTACAAAAAATAGCAAAATTTAACTAAAAATAGCAATTCGTAAGGGAAAATAGTGGAATTTGAGGTCGAAAACAGCACACCGTGTGCACAACGTTTGCACCGAAACAAGCTTTCCAGATTGTGGTAATAATTCGATTCTGATAACTGTAGCCAAAGTTACGGCCAAATTATCGAAACACGTCTCAATTACCAAAATTACTTGCGCCGATCTGCCAACTCGTAATACCTTAGAGCCATTAACGTGTTATCTGACAACTCAGCATTTGAGCATCAACTATTATGAAAAGTAAGAGATCCAAAAGGATTTTTTTTTTTAAATCCAAAAGCATGGTAATCATATGTTGGTGACTGCCTGATGGGTGGTCATAAAGGGTGTTTATGTTTGGTTTCTAGTTCCTACTGTTCTACATATACAAGTTGTTTGAATAGTTTATAAGATTGCCTGCCAGAGTCTCTACGTGGTGGTACTATATCTGCCTTTGGCTATGATGGTTCAAAGGAATATTCAAAGAAAATACAGAAGAATAACAATATATAGTGGATCTTTAATGTAACTGGAAGATGAGGAAACTTACCCAAATGCAAATACTGTAGTCAATATTATATCAGGCTCTAGATTGGGTTCGTGTACTGTAGATATAATTATCAGTAGTTAATGAAAATTATGCAGAATACTATTCACATTACTGCAGTCAACAGTGCCTGAGCTTGCAAATGCATAGTATTACACCGTAAATGTCCTTGAGCCTACACCCAGGAAAGGGCAGTCATATATAGCCTGCAGGATTGAACTTCTGATTTTATAACCATCTCTAAATCCAATTCTTGCTTCTTTAAATATATTCAATCTAATATTAATTTCATTATGGAAAAGAAGTTTCATAAGTTAGCCGGTATTAAAATTTTGTATTCATGTGTACTAAATATCCGTGATTATTCATAATTTTTATGAAATTGTTTTGCATTCAAAGTTTTCTATGTTAAGTTCTACAAAGTAACACCGTCTGATTTAGCTTGATTTATGAAATGCAAGTCTTCTAGTATAAGAGATATATTGTAGTATCATATATTTACTCAATTCAAGCCGGATATCTTTGAAATGCGTGGGTGTTTAAAATTTCAAGTAGATACACGTTATATTTTTATTGTTCTTAGTTGGAAAAACTTTGGAAAGTGTTAAAAATGAAATTTGTAGATCAGCATGTGAATACAAGACCTAAACGGACGCAACTATTCAAACGTGTTACTAGAAATCAATTTCTTAATTTCTTATGTTTATCTTAATATAATTAGATATGTGATGTTAATATTTTGGAAATTTTAGAAGATTTTGCAAATATGCAGAAGTGCATGTGAATAATAAAAGCTTTGCAAAATGATTGTATCAAATTATTGCCCAAGAGCTATCTGAAGTAAATTATAGTCCATATATCATCGAGGGATGGGCTTAAGCCCATAAGAGAGTCACCTCCGGAAGTAACCCAACCTTTGTGATTGGAGATCTCATGAAGAAAGTTCAATGTGAGAGAAATAACCCGCACTGTATGACTTATAATAGCACTATTTTATTTGTGCTCATCCATATACTGATAATTCTAATAATGATATGATGTCAGGAAGGATTTAACTCTAAATGAGCATCGATGTGAGAATTCTCGCGGTGCCGGTCACACTCACCATTAGAGGACTCACCTATGTAAGAATTGTTATGAGGTCGGGGCTATAAGATTGGACTATTCCCTAGAGACTTTTACTAGAGTCAACATAAGAGTGCATGGTCATTAAAAGTGCTACTCTCTATGAACTAGAACTTAAATCGATACTGTAGATGGAGCATTTGAAATTTGGCCAAAAAGACATAATTCAAGGCTTAGTCAATTATGGCTCCCTCAAATGAAAATTATTATCACTAAGTGAGGTTCAAGTTCAAATGACACCTTCAACTATTACATAATATAACGTTGCCACTATATAATATATATATTTCTTTATTTTGAAAGTTTATAATTTGTGGGGGAATTGTTGTAACTTAAGAATAAAAGTTTTAATCTTTCAAATTAAAATCTTTTAATTTTTTGTTTTAGATTTTAATTTTCAGTTTAATACAAAATTAAAACTAATAATTCCTAGTGTGTAAATTACTTTTTAATTTGTTTAATATTCATGATTGTGGGGGTTGAATTTATCCTTATAAAAGGAAGTGATTTTCATTGAGATATGCAACATGAAAAACATAACTTGAAAAAAATACTACATCTACATTTCATACTATTTTTTTATAGTTTTGACAATTCGATAAAGACTCATTCTTATCTCCATGGAATCGTGCTCATAGAAGGAGAACTGGCTGCAAGTCACATGAGAATTATTTTGGATCCGTATAGTGTCAAAAGTACTCACACGAAGGGGATGACGCAACACGACTTTAGGATAGCGTCTTTGACATGAGTCCCCAAGGCTTACTTTATAATTCTCTTCTCATGTTTATGTTATATTGAGTTATATGTTCATTGTTGAATTATATTATTTATACTTGTTATGTTAATCGATAATCTACGCACAAATCACTTGGTTTTTTCCAACAAGAAACACTCTCTGTAAATTGAGAGCCATTTCTAGTTTAATAGAGCAGTTTCCTAACTGAGAATTTTTGGCTTTTCATGAACCTATTTTTCAGATCATCACAAGCACGTGTACCTATTGGACAGAAGGTAGCTTTCTATGCTGTAAAAGAATAAAATAAAATAAAAAATAATTTCTCTAGCTTCAGAGTAAGCTTTTACAAATTAGATTTTAGAAAATTTTAAGTGGTATCTTGTAAATCCGATTACAAGCTTGCTTTAGTACTGATATAAACTATTTTTACCTAATTCTAGACACAAGGCTTTGTGACCTAAAGTTAATTACTTTCTATCAAATTTCCCCCTTCCGTTCACACAATACGAAGGCAAAAGATGAACCCACCCATACAAATTTTTGTTACACTCTACGACAACTACATATGCAAGAAAATGCTAAGCATATTAAATCCATGTGCTAAAGACGAGAAAAGTGCAAACAAAACAGAATTTTAATTAAGAATGAAAACAAGGATCCCTGAAACAAAAATTAATTTCATATATATGCTAATCTTTGTTCACTGATTTTAGGATTGTTGCCCTTGAAGAAATCGACTGTCTATGCCATCCTTTAATCTGTTAACGACAAATGCAAAACAACAACTGGCAACTCAATATATGAATAATCAAGATCAAGTGACCAAGCTTAAAACATTTACTAGTGAAAAGCAAAAAAAGAAAATACAAAAAAATAAATAAAAAAAAGGAAAAGAAATTTTAATTTCAAAAAAATATATTAATGTGCCTAGTTCTTTGTAGCATTTCCAGAATTCATCAAGCGCATGTTCGACAAAGCTAATTTTTTTTAAGTTCGTCAAATATATGTTTTATCCACAAAGTTTTTAGAATCCACTTATATCACACATTCCGTAGGACCACAACTATGCACTAGAACTAAAACACGAGCAAATAAATTAACTAACCGTTTTTTTATAAAGCCATTCGTCACGGACAAACTAAGCAGATATTTTAAAATTACCGTGGCATTTAGCCACATCACCCAAGAAAGATAAGTACATATTTTCATGTATATAAGATTGTTCAAATTCTTCTTAAAATTCTCCACATTCCCCATTTTTCTAAAAATTCTTCTTAACCTCATGAATATAAGATCATTGGGATAATCATACGCAAAATAAAGTTTCACCCCTCCGCTAAAAATCTTTCAAATTTCAACGCATATATAGTACATTTTAACTTTTCACAGCATGTCCAATATGAATTCCGTAAATATTTTATTGAAAACTTATTATTTTAGCAACATGTTTTATATGCATGCCATGAGCAAATACCGCGAAAAGCTAGTTTTGTTACAGTAATCTTATACATTTGCATGTACCATCCATTAAGTGATTACATGTTGAATTGGGTCTCAATTTTTAATTTATTTCTCTCATACTTTCACCCATGGCCACCTGAAAGTATAAAGTATGAGTGTCCATTAAAGTGATGACATGTGTGAATTGGATCTCATTTAATCTTTATTTTATCTCTTCTAATTGGTTCCGAAACCACAATTTAAATGATGCGTGTCTAGATTCTAATAACATGCTTGAATTGAAATCCATTAAATGCTATCTTTTCTTTTTTTTCCCAAATTCTAATAAGTGAATTGGGTTCATTAGACAAGCCACTCTTTTACTTCTTAAAGTTTAATCATCTCAAGTCAGTGCATGCATTGTAGTATTTTAAGTTAAATATGTTCAAAATGTAAACATAAACTTATTTTAATCCCTCTAATTCTAATTGAAGTTAGAAATCTTACACAACCAAAACAACTCACATTTGAGTTTCTTTTCAACTGTTGAATATGTTGGGGATTTACTTAAACATACGCAGCAGAAAATAAGCAATTTTCAATTCCCACCAAGGATCTACATTGTATTTAGATAGAAATTGTGATAGAAATAATACTTTTGATGATTTCTGCAATCTTCTTTACTTTTTCTTGAACTCCAACGATCAGATCTGCAATTCAAGTTGT
>CAIGRN010180054.1:0-19514 GCA_903798345.1 Fraxinus anomala | reverse complement strand
ATAAGTTCAAAGACAACAAATAAAATAAAGAACAATGAAAAAATGACTTAAATAGGAATCTAAGACTTATCAAGAGAGAAGAGAGAAAGAAGTGATTCAGGTAGAAATTAGTAGAACAACAAGCAAAAGACGACTAGCAATTTGTGAATGGGAATCGCATTGTGTTCAGCAGTGACAAGCAAGCGTCAAATGTTTGAGAAATGAGAGTTTATGTTAGGGCTTATGAAATTGTGAGCGTAGTTTGCTGTCGCGGTTTTGTTGAATTATGATTTGGATTGTTGAAAATAAATGCTTTTTTTTTTCCATTTCATATTATTTTAGTTTAGATTAGATATCGAGTTAGGACGTGTATTGTGAACTTATAAAACCATCGACCAATAATGATGAACTTAATTTACTTTATGTGATTATTTCAATGAATTTGTTGTAATTTGTATTGCTAAAGTGGTATTTTTTCTTAAAAGTGAACTTTAAAATTTGTAAGTTTATAAAACTAATGTTTTTTAATTAAAAAACGGTTCGGTTCGGTTCGGTTTTATGCGATTTTTGAAAATTGAAACCTAAATCAAACCATTTTAAAACGGTTTGGTTCGGTTTGAAGGGAAAAAAAATCGCAGGTCCACATGGATCCGAATCAACGGTTTCGGTTTGATTTGCAATTTTTTTTGTATAGCCCTAGTTCAAATTATATACTATAAATGTGGAGTCTTTTTCTCATTAGAAAATACTCTCTCACATTCTCTCTTCTTAGTGTCGTATTGTTTCGTAATTTTATAACGGGTTAATTGACGATTGTTCTTGTTTGTCCATGAAGGAAAACACATTTCTACATATCAATACTTTGGCGTGTTAATTCTTGTTAAGAAGCAAAATTTTATATTATGTAATGAATATAGTATTGTTGCTCTCGAAAAAGCATAAGTTTAGTGCCCATTTAATTATTTTAAGGTAAAAAATGTATCAATCCAGTGTAATTATTTTTTGTCCCATCGACTCTGCCCTTGACTGACTGTATCGAATATTATATCGATGCAAGAAAGACAACTTTAATATCTCAACAATTCATATAAGATAATTCTAGAAGAATACGATGGAGTTTAATCTCAATGAGTGATTTGATATGTTATGTGAAGTTAAAGAAAGATTGAATATCCTAGAAGGAAAACATAAATAATATTAATGTACAAATGTTGATTTATCATTTCATACATTTTATGAATCCTTTCATTTGGTTAAACAGAGAAAAAAAAGAAAGAGGCGATGATCCTAGTTTTTCCCCGTTTGGCCATCATAGAATCTATAATTGTTTCTTATTATGCAACCCTTTCCCCTTTATTGTTGGTTAATTCTTGTTTTGAAGATAGAAGATATTGGCCAAGATTCATGAACAAAAGTTTAGCCACATCTAAAGATACAAGTTGAATGACGTGAAATGCACGTATGGTGCAGATAAAAGTCCTGCTTAACAACTATTATTTGTCAAAAATAATGTTTTAATTAATAATTTTTAGGAGAATGTGTTTAAAAAGTAAGAATTTTTTTTTTTTTTTGATTGTATGAATGTATAATTAAAAATAAGTATGTAAAAAAATGTCATACTATGTGTACATATGTGTTGACAAAGAATAAGGTAGAACGCACAAGGATTCAATGAAAAAGTGACAAAAACAAATAGAAAAGCTCGTGGGATGCATTTGATTCTAACATCACTTTTGTACTATCCATGGAAATCTCTGTTCTTTCTCTCTCAAGTAATTTCAACTGTGTGTGTGTGTGTGTGAATTATATGCCATCTTTTAAGGGCATGGATCTGTCAAAACTATACAAATTTAAATAGAAATCAAAGACACAGGCATGGGCATCCGGTGCAATGATTTTTTTTATGTCCTATCCTGACCCTTTTTTACCCACCCTAGTTATTACCCCCATCCACCCCTCTACATATAAAATTTTCAATTTTCGAGACTGCTACGGAAATATCAAACGAAATCAAAATATTATATTTTTAATATCATTTCAAAGTGTTCACGATCTAGTTTCCTCCATCTCTAACGACGTGCAAAACGGCCAATCGTAGCAAAAATCACCACTCGTCGAAATAGGCTTTTTCAAAATATATAAACCATTTTCTTTATTTTTGTCTCAATTTTTGGAATTATTATGGAATATCAAATGAAGTCGAAATATTGTATTTTTAGTACTGTAACAATAAATCGGCATAAAACGTATTAAAAAATAAAGAAACATTTCATAATTTTACAACTCTCGTTTCTTCTATTTCAAGAATTCACGTAGTCGTTGGAAATGGAGCGAACAGGGCCCATAATGTCCATCCCATGACTTCCAGCATAGTAAAGTTCTGTCAGTCCTATGAACTCATAAACCTGAAAAAGTGGAATATGAGAAGAAAAAGAAAACATTCAATATACATCAATGCAAGAAGTCAACATTTAAAGTTGGAGCAATGATATCAACACAATAAGAACAAAAAAGAAGTAAATCAATCACCTTATCACGGCTTCTCCCACTAATTTTGCAACATTTGCTATTTGCTCAAATGATGCAGGTGCTGATGGATACTTTATCTTCTGATCCAAACAGGACATGTAAACTCGACATCTTAAACTTTAATTAATAATCAATGGCACAGATATAAGTTCAGTGATCATTGAGACAATTAATTCCTTTTTTTTTTTTAATTGCTTGTTACTTTTTTTAATCTCTATCATTTTTTTAAAGTGACAAACATATGTTTTGATTGGTGTTTTGTCATGTTTTTTAATAGTATTAGTTATTAAGTTCTGTCACTTTATTTAATGAAAATATTAGGGGATGTTCTCTTTGAATTTTGAATTTTGAATTTATTTTGGATTTTATGTTTTGAATATCCATTTGAAATTGTTAAAAATATGTTCTTTTTAGTATTTTAAAAAATTGTTTTGAAAATACCAAAAACATATTTTAAAAATTTTGGCTTGATTATAACTGAAAACACTCAAAACGACAAACTTGTCGTTTTTGGATTTTCTTTGTAAATTTTTAACTTATTTTCAAAAATAAGTTTTCGAAAAATAAGAAAGATAATACATTTTCACTGTTTTGAAAAATCGAAAATAAAAAACAGCTTGAAAATTGTACCTTGAACAAGCCCTTACTTTTTAATAAAAGTTGAATTGTATGCCACTTTTTATTAACTTTTAAAAGTGAGATTGTAGGTCACTTTTAATATTATATAATATTTTTTACTTTCAAAATACTTTTAATATGATTTTTTTAAAAATATTCCTAAGTAAATATTCCTTATCTTAGGAATATTTTTGTTACTTTGTATGTTGCCCGGTTGGTTATAAACTAATTGTGTTGGCTCCTTTTCATTTATTGCAATTTTCATAGTTTCTATCATAGTTATGAAATGTGGCCCTGCCTCGATCAACTCATGGAACAGGTGTTGATACAACCTAGTTAAGAATCAGTCAAATTCGAGTAAGCCCCTGTTTGAGCTACATTTTGGAAAAAAAAATGCATTTTAAAATAGTATTTTTAAAAATGTGTGGTTAAAAAATAATATATTTTTTTTATTTACGTGTAAAATTATTTTATTGAAAATGTGTGATTGAAAATGAATTTTGAAAAAAATGAATTTTTAATAAAATGGAGTTCAAACAAGAACTAAATTGACGATTTTTTAGATAACATGTTGGCCAAATTAACCACTATGTTTAGATCCCTTAAGCTCCAACTTTTAAAAGTGACTAGCATACCACGAGAGCCAGCAATTAGTCCAAAGTAAAAACATGTCACTAGCTTTTAAATATCAAATAACTATTTTATAAATTTGTTATTTAGAAAAAATAATTACTTTTAGCTAAGATGGTAATAAAAAAGAGTTTTTAATTGGTAATTGATAAAATGATTGTACATAAGAAAAATGGGAACAAAATTATAAACAAATTTGGTAACAAATAACTTACAATATTAATAATTTACAGACACAAAAATAATTGATGACAAAATTAAAACTTCGTCTAATGTTGCACGAACGAAGTGACCTAATTAGTAATTACTTTAAATTGAAATTTATTGACCTAATTGCTGGCAATTGAAATTCAATGATCAAATTGAAGCATTTAATGATCACAGTATAGTTAACTTCTTAATATTGCGTACTAAATATATCTGGAATTTACTGAAGAGGAAATAGGGCCAAAATATCATTGCTGAAGCTTACCTAAATTTGATTTGAATTCGGACTAGCACGAACACGCTTGAACCTTGAAGATAGCACACTAGGTTTTACATTTTTTTATTAATTTATTTAACTTTCAAACTTTAATCAAATTTTTATGGCACACTAGCACTAATGATCATAAGGAAATCTGTTTTACGTAGAAGCAAGAATCTCTACCAGATAAAATTCACTTCTTTTCTCTCGGTAGAGTAAACAGGACTCGACAAAATCCATCCCTCGACGGCAATATTTATCGCGATATTATATCACAATAACCATACATAATATAATATATGGCAGCTGGATGCGCTTCTTCGATTGGAAAGTAATCGGGCGGAAGAATGAGACCACCTCAACTTGTTGAGACTGATCCTGGGCATAAATCCATTGTAGAACAATATCTGGGACGGGTCAGAACTGACTGAAGGGGAAGCGACGAATATCAGCAGAATCAATTTTCCAAATCTTCCCAGATGCTGTGACACTCACTCCAGTCGCATTGTTAAACAAGAAAACTCGTGCAGCTCCATTAATGGCCTTTGTTGGATATATTCGCGAAGTTATAACTGTTCTGCCTCCTTGAGCAAAGCTCTCCACGATGGAGTGATCAACCTGAATTTGTTTTGAGAAAACGAATTTTCAAATTGAAACGGATAAAGTCAAGATGGGTTGTTGCCAGAAATTTTAACTTGTCCCGATGGCTAACCTTCAGGAGTATATTATGCACACAGGGTGGTTTTGTGCATTAAAATTTGATCTTTGCAAGGTAATTTGGGCCAAAAGTGAGAACTTGCAGCAATGCAAACATACAATGGTGATTTAATACACAGGTTTTTCGAAATTTCAAGAACTAAACTGTGAGTGCACTAGTATTAGGTTTCTCTACCAACATGCTTGATTGATAATATCATAAACAGTCACATAAACAAAAGAAGTGCAATGAGAAACTAGAAATGAAGGAATCGAGGAGGAAAATACATTAACTAATCTCGTACCAATGATCTCAGTGAGTATTTTTCACCGTCAAGGACAGGGACTTTGCTCCCATACACTACTTTAGCAACATCAGGAGCCTCCGATGATCTGCATGGGAATACATAGCTATAAAAGGGTGGTTCTAACAAGTTAAAGACACAACTTGCTTATGAACACGACATAACAAGTGGCCTCTAAACCAAATTTCGTTCAGATCAAGTTTTCAGATGCTGATTATGAATGCAAAATAGCTACAAACGACTAAGAATGCGATGAAGGTGAGGTAACCAGTGGGGAAAGTATCAACCTCAGAAAGTAACTCGTGTAATAGAGGAGGACCATATAGACTTGGACAATATGCTACAAATCATACCTCAATTCATCAGCACAAAAATGGGTTTCAACCTTTCCATTAGCCCCTTTGGTAACGTAGAAGTAGATAGGGGTTCCCTCTGATAGCGCTTCATCAGCAAGAACGATAATGCCAAATGGTCCCAATTTCCCCCTATTAGCAGCACCACCACTTGTTGGGCAACTGTAACTAGCATCAATATTAGCTTCAATTGTTCCTTCAAATGCATCCTTGTCAATTTCAAATGAGGCAACTATGTCCAACTGCACCAAACACAAAACAAATCCTATGTAAACATAATGGTTTCGAGTGAAAATTTTCCAATCATCCTTTACAGAGTAAAGTACAACACCTGAGAAGGTGCGTCAACTCTAAGAGGAACAACGGATCCCGGTCCAAGCTTCACATTATCAAATTCGACACTTTCTGATCTCAATTCTTCCACTTCGTCCACAGGCCATTGAATTATATTACTACCCGTCTTCTGGTCGAACACAATGGTTCTAGGAATCGACTGAAAGTAAGGGAATCTTAGTCATCTTTGTACCACAAACACGAACTTAACCAAAAATTTCGAATAAATCATGAATCAAACATGCATGAACAATAAATTAATTATCAGAATTATGAAGAAGTCAAGTAATTTGTACCTGAACACTTGCCCATCCCTTTAGAACATCATCATCTTCACTATCAGTTTCTCTAATCCAACCCCACAAAATTCTCCTCTGCTTAATCTGATCATAAAATGTCTTTGAAGCATAATATTTTCCATAATCATATCTTAACCCAATACCCACATCCAATTCCGGGTCATCCGGTATCCACTTATTCTCAAACGGGTCATATACACCAAGTGCATAATAATCATTCTTGTCATCGTCCAAACTTGCTTTCAGCACATGCTTAACACCCGGCCCGTTTACAGATGTGTCCAACCCGTTTACCTCCGTCATCGAAACCGGGAAAAAGTCCACACACTCCCACATACCCGTACCCGGAACCGCATGCAAATAACCATCTAACATGTCATAACTTTTGAAATCAACAGTTTCATACACAAGAGAAATACCCGTTGTATTAACCTTGGATCCAATCATGATCCGCCATTTATCACCATCCGGGGTAAGCCAAGCGGTAGTCGGGTCCCTAAAGTCCTTTACTCCAATACCAGGTGGGGGAACCAGAACCGGATTACCCGAATACTTGACCCAATCAAGGAGAAGCGGATCAGATAGGTTGGCAGGGTACGCTAAACACTGCACCTGCACAACATCATGTGTGTCTCCAGTGTAAAGCATCACAATCTGACCGTCAGGAAGGATTGTAGCGGACCCGCTCCAGACTCCATTGATATCGTACCAATGATCAGGGACCATTGCAAAGGGTAGATGGAGCCAATGGATAAGATCCTTTGATACGGCATGGCCCCATGAAATATTTCCCCATACAGCTGAATCTGGATTGTATTGATAGAACAAATGGTACCATCCCTTGTGATATAATGGACCTGTATTGCACAGTCACAATTCGAGTCTCTACCGTCAAAATTTCTAATTCTACCTAGACATGCATGCAAGTTGAATTGCTTCGCGCCGGGGACGGAACCGGGGGATTTCTACTGAGTTCATACAATAAAATAAAATAAAAAACTCACACCGCAATTTCTAATTCTGCAATCATGTAAAATGAGCTGAATCGACTTGATTTAAAAATATTAGTCGCACAACTTAATACGTATAAGTTAATAATTCTCATAAGATACACCGATCAAACAAAATTTTACGCGGAAATCTATACTACACTCTATTATGGCCCTATTTGACATCCATTATTATAAAACCTTTTAATCTTCATATTCATTTTTAAGTACACATTTAAACAATATAATATTTTACAAGTAAACCCAATTTTCTTTTTTCTTTTTTAATTACACATTTTTCAAAAAATTATCTCAAATTGGCTGCCAATCTCAATTCTAATAAGATACAAGATAAAGAAATCAGTAAACTAATTAAAAAATAATTGTCTGATGTTGAAAAAAAGTACAAGTACTTTTGTAAAAAGTGAGCGTTTAATAGTAATATTACAATTTATAAGTAGTAATAAATTACTTTGATTGCATGTATCAATTCAATTGTCCAACTATTATAAAACATAATAATTTTTTAAAAGATATGTGCACGTGCTAGAGTTACCTAAATCACGCACAGCGATTCGATAACTAAATATTGCGGGCCCTACTGACCGTCCAACATTTAGGAGCACAAAATCATAATAGTACCCACAAGAACTTCATTTATTTTGTTTTCCAGATAAGCACTGTCGTAAATACAAGCCCACCACACATTTTTTTTTCAATTCTTGAACCAATAATAATAATAATAAATAAATAATTTTTTTGATATCTAAATTTTAATTTTGAATATAGAAAGTTAAGATTTGTGAACCACATATAATTATACAAAAATGGAACTAAATTTTCAATTGAAATCTACTATTATATTGAGTGCTAAAATTCTGAATCTTTGTTTAGATTAAGCTGTTAAGAAAGAAGATACTATTTTATATTCAAAACGCAAAGATAAAAGATTTTGAAGACGTACCATTTGGATCTGTAGAAGAAGGCACAAGATTCATCCCACAAAATTAAAAAAGATAAATCAGAATGATTAAAAGAAAAGTTTCAAAAGTATTAAGAAAAAAAAAAAACAATTACCATTCATCCAATTATGCTCTGGTTGAAAATGGTAAGCCGTTCGTTGCCAAGAGAGCATAACATTAGTCCACGCATAGGTTTTATTTTCACCTCCCGCCAGCTGGAAAATCTTCTCCGACACCCCCTGCGACACCCCTCTTGACAGCGGTGAAGTTCGAGCTGTCGGAAATATGGATTTGGGAGTTGAAAAGTTTTCTTGATTGGTGCCATTGACTTTGGTCTGAGGATCCGGTTGCTGGTTAACAGACAGAAGAACTAACGAGACTAAGAGAAAAGATGAAACGAGAATGCCAGCGAAAAGCTTCTTGGATCTCCAGTCGCCAGCGGGAGCGGAGACGGCGGCGGGTTTGTCGGGGATGGGAGTGTAGGAGGTAGAGTTTTCAAGATCATATGGCGGCGTCCGGGAAGAGTGGGTGGCCATTAGATTGGAGAGGGAGATTAGCTTGAATGATTGTGAATGGAAGACATTACATATTACAAGTAAGAATTAGATGACTGTACACGAGTTGATAACATTTTGTCAGAATGGTGGGTGGGTGGGTCCTAGCGAACAAAAAATAATATTTGACCAAACTTAAAAAACTTTATCAAAAACACTAATAACAATAGTTCTTTTGTGTTCGAATTTCTTGAATTATCCAATCACAAGCCTTAGTGCCTACTAGGTTTAAAGTACTTAGCTAGCTATGCGGAGTCGATATAAAGACAAGAGCAGGAACCTCAAGTATCAAAAAAAGTAAGAATCCAAAAGAAGCCAAGTTTAAAGCCAAAAACAACGAGCTCAGAATAAGAGCCAAAGCGGACCAAGAATTGGACTTTTTGTGGGCACTAGTATGACAGCTCTTGTACCCTAACCTGTTGAGGCACATCCAGCTATTTACCTCCTCCACAATGCTCTAGGAGTGGGGCGGTGAGGGACCCTCAAGGTTGGGGTTTAACCTTTAATTTACTTCAAGCCTAAAAGATAATGGAGCATTAAATTCGATTTGTCTCATAGGGTTCTATTAATTGAATGTAAAATCTTTATGTCTTGTCATTTTCTAGTAGACCTACAAAATTTATCGAAGTAGCCATTGCGTGAGGAACAAGTAAGCAATATGATTCAACGAAAAGAGTTTTCAAAGATTTATTCAAACTTGACTTAGGTACAAAAACCGTGAAAAACTATAATATTAACTTCGACTTGAGGATTCTATTAATTGAGTTTAAAATCTTTTCGTGATGATCTTTTTAAAAGTTGAATAAACAAATAACATAATTCACGTACGGATTGTCCGAGATTGATAAATGATCCAAACTCAAGTAAAGATTCACCGTTCATTAGTTTGCTAAATGATACTACACACGATTATTTGTTCCGTGATAGATTAGAATTGCCCAAAACTTGCGCTTTTTTCTTTTTTTTTTTTTTTTTGGTAATTTGCCTTAAAATAAATTTTGCACAAACGTGTAGGCTACACATTATTAATTTATTACTAGTAGTCATTGTCGACAGTATGTATATTCACACACTCAAACACACCATTCTACCTAAAAGAAGAAAGTAAAGTTTTTCACCTAACGAGTGTGAGGGAGCATTCTCTAAACCATCTGTCAGGTGCTCCATGTGATAGGGTCAACTTCATATATTAAACGTGGCGACTATTTGTAAATAGTATCTACTTTCAAACGGTAAAGTTATTGAGTAAGCGTGACAACACGTGAAAAAAAAGTGTATGGCTTGTCTAGATGACACATGTTTATTTACGGACTCGACTTCGACAATGATAAACGGTTCGTGCACAATGAAGTTGGAAATATTGTCTTTTATTTTGAGAAGTCAATAAAGTTTGTGAAAAAAAAAAAAGGGTTCAGTCTCTCTCTTTGAAAAGTTATGGCAAATCACATACCGTAATCATATTTCTTTTACAAAAAAGTATTAGTAAGGCAGTTCAAGATTTTTAAAAAAAAATGCCCTAATCATATTTTTTTCCGAAAGTAATATTACTAAGCTCAAGTACAATCGCAAATAAGGTGGTTCAAAGATAAAAATAAACCCGCAAATAAAGTGTATTTCGTTGAAAAAATAAATATGAGTCATTATTAATATAATGAATTAGACATATACTTGAGTTTTGTCTCTCCTAATGTATTATCTTGTTATATTATTCTCTCATTTTATAATGAAAATTATGAATATTATAAGTTGAAATATGATTATTATGAGTAATATATTTACTCTATCTAAAGTTATATCTTCATTTATGTCAACTTTATTATTAGATAATTCCCAATTATATGTTTTGCATGAAACGTGTTAACACAAATGAAATTAAATATTATTGTTTTTTGTTGCTGTTGACACAATGACATTACTATTTTACTATTAAATATAAGTTCAGCTAGTTGTATATTTACAGATTTAGCAGATTTTATACTAAATTTGGTTACTACTTTATTCAAACGAGCCTCTAGTGTAATAGTTAATCTATTTTCTTGCTTATTTCTATTTATAACCATCCCACAATCTTTCTTGCTATTTCAAATAATGTTTCATTCTCACGATTTCACTCTTCTACGACTAGCAATAAACATATCGTCAACATATTACAATAAGTAAACTTCACAGAGTTTTCCTGTGTTATTGAAATATAGACATGCATCATATTTACTTATTTTGAAATCAATTTTAAGCGCATAAGCATCAAATCTCTTACACTATTGCCTACAACTTTGTTTATTATTGTACATAGGCTTATTTAACAAGCACACAATTCATTGTCGTCCTTCACCTCAAATCCTTTATGTTGAGTCATATTATTATTGCCTCAACTTCCCCATCAAGAGATGTAGTTTATTAACTTCTGATTTTTAGGGTTTACTACCAATTTCCAAGTCTAATTTTGATTTAAGGACTGCATTTCTTCTATCATGGCCTTAGACTTATAGCAGTTGAATCACTTAAAAGCTCATAATTAATCTTACATATTTGTATTTTCAGTTTCTTCTACTCCGATCAGGGATAGGTGTTTCAGGTTTCATTTTGAGATTCATGTTTCAGCTTCTAGTTCAGTTTTAGCTTTGAGGGTATTTTTCTTCTTGTTCTACTATATTTTAGTGTTTCTACCTCATTTTGAATTCTTTTTTCCCTCATATCCATCATGTAATCTGGGAGGTTGATTATTTACCCGTTAAAGAAGCACTAAACATCTATATTATTAATTATTTTAATCAAGCACTCCTAAAATTATATTTGAATTGATTGGTCATTGACGTTATTTTAATCAAGCACTCCTAAAATTATATTTGAATTGATTGGTCATTGACGTTTAACGTCAACGACAGTGGCAGATTTACCACGGGGGCACGGCCCCCATGATAAATTTCAAATATGTTATTTTGTCCAAGGGGTTTTTAAATATTTTCAAAAAAGTCCTCATAATTTTTAAATTTTGTCCCCACAATTAAAATTTTACAAAATTTGCCCCCACGATTATTTTCTTGTAGCTCCGCCCCTGGTCAACGATGAGAAATCAATAAAATTTTCTTTAAAGGAAAATGAAGAATTAAAATAGAAAGCATTATTGAAGTGTACAAAAAATTTAGTAGTCTAAGGCGGCAATAGGTCCATTAATTCATTATTTTGACATGAACCAGCCAACCAACCAACGTTCTACAACCATCTATCACCTGCACTTGATTGGATGAAACATCCACATTAATGGACCAAATTGCACATGTCCACAACATAATCCAATTTGCTAAATTGCTATAATAATTGCTTTTGATTATCCTCTTTGATGTGAGGAGACAACTTCATTCGGACTCAGTTAAGGGTAGTTAAAAATTAGATTGTTAGTAAATTTTGATATTAAAGAAAAAAGATGAAATATGTGATTGAAAAGTTGTGGGTCCTGTGTGATTGAAATTAATTGTTGATTTTTACACATATTTTCATCAAAATTTTAAGTTATACCAAACATGGCTAAGCTATATTGAGTACGAATGATAAATGGAGCAAATCGAAATGGGGGCAATTGATAAGTGTATTTTCTACACTTATTCGGAGCTTGAAACAATATGATTTTATTGTTCTTTTGGCAAAATACGACATAAATTGTGTTATATTACATCTTGTAGGTAAAACTCAATGTTTGATGAAGAATTGGAGAAAAGAATGCAAAAATGAAAAAATCCAATGTTTAAGGACCAATTTGCAAGTAATCAATAGTTGATTCGGACTTCAAGAAGATACTTTGAGGATTGCTAGGATGACAATTGGATGGAATTAAAATTCATAAAGGAATGGAATATGATTAAAATTAATTTTCAATCGCACAAGATATATTCCAGATTTTTATCCAAAGATTGAGACCCATTTTTGACATAGTAAACGTCCGAATTAGAAAAACTCTATTTCTATCAAAGTTATAGCCCTTTAATCGCATCAATCGGAAATCGGGAGAGAAATTTATGACCAAAATACTGACTACTGTACAGAAACAAAAAAATCCGTGCGCGAATGCAACTTTCCTTATTCAATTAGAACACTTTTGGAAACCAATTTGGACGTGATTTTCAACCAATTTTGACTCCTACAAATAGAGAACAGCAGAATACATATGGAGGACCTCTCTAGACCTAAAAATCTATATATTATACATATTTTGGATGCGAAGAACATGGCTAACAACATGGAATCAAGGCAAATTGCATAGGATATTGAAGATTCTTCATTCGGATTCAAGATTCACATCAAGAACGTGGAAAACTCCTAATTCTTCGTTATTTCTTCTTTCCGAGTGATGATTTTCTAATTGTTCATTTGTAATTTAATTTTAAATATGTTAGGCTAGTTTTTCATGTTTGAACCCTATTTTCATTTATTTTAATTCAAGATGTCAATTTAGGATTTTTGTGTTATTATTTGATTGATTTTATATACTCATTGAACTACTTATTGCTTGATCACCAATGAAGTGGTTAGTTACTTGTTGTAGTGTAGGAATACTCACAATAAGTCTAGAACGCTGTAAAATCGATATGTGTAGTTAGAATAAGGAATAATTTCTACCACACATGCAATCTTATTGGTAATCTAAACAAAATGCATGACTTTCATATGAATTCGGACTAGGAATACGATCGTCTCGTGTCAGTCATAGATTGGTATATCTTGAAAAAGAATATTTAACATAATAGCTTTATCGATTGTCAAAAATGCATGAATTGAATAGAATGATTATTGAAAATTGAAATAGGTGGAAATAGGAGGATACCTGAATCTAATACAAGTATTCATATAGATAAAACATTATATTTATTTGTTTTCTTAGAGTAGAATTAGTATAAATAACAAATCACAACTCTCTTTTGATTTCTTTACACTTTGAATTTGATAAAAATTATTGAACTACAAATTAGACCTTATTCCTCGTGGAAGCGATACTCTTAACTCGTATATTTTATTAATTGTACAACGAGCTCGTATGCTTGCGGGTTTCACGCGAACATCAATCATTCCCATTTCTCTCCCTGTTTGGGTTTTTTCCCTTGCCCCACCCTATCCTTGCATAAGGGATGAGGTCAAGTCGACGCAGAGCTGGTCCCCTACTCATGTTTACTGCTCCATTTATATTTATATCTTATTTTTCATATCTTTACTTGGTGAAAATTATTAACTTATTTCAATTTGATGAATATGTACTCTTCAGAAAAAATCATGATTTTTTTTTTATGGGGCCGTGTGTGATTATAACCTTATATCTTGAAATGTATTTTCCCCACCTCGCACTTGTCTCCAAGCAATGACACCCACCCCACCCATTGCCTCGAGTACCTAATTATGTGGGAAATCCTCACCCGCGAGTATCGAATTTAAAAATTTTTTTTTGGTCAACCCTAGTATTGGGAGGGAAATAGAAGAAGGAAAAACCATTAAACGTTTGGGAGGATGGGAATGGCTTTTTGCTTTGTTTTTACTTTATTTTTCATTTTCTAATTTTTCAAAAGTCATGGCATTAAAATTGTATGCCTTAATCATAAATCTTATTTCTTTTTTAAATCTTTGAAGTGTGATAGTAGTCGACTTGTTAAGTCGATTAGAGGATGGACGGCTGTACGAAAAATGTTACAAAATGCTTTCAAGGAATTACATGATTTTAAAAGGGAAAATTGTAGCAACAGTCCCAAACTTTTTCAATTTTTGGGCACTTTACCCTAACATTTGTTTTGTGCTAGCGGAGGTTTCAAACTTTTCAAAAATATGCGCCGGAGGTCCAAATGGACGGATTTCATTTAGTTGACCGTTAGTCAATCCAAAAAGTCAAAATTGATTCAATTTTGACAAAATTATGAGGGGGTAAAATGGTACTTTCAATTTTCCTTATTTTAAATAAGTTAAAAAAAATTAAAAAAAAACCCAAAAAAGCACACTGCAATCACTCTCCTTCTCGGTAGCCGGCACCACCACAGGCACGCTGCCCGCACCACCACAGGACGCTGTCCGCACCACCATACCGGCGCCTCATTACCCTCTACCTACAAATCCCACACAAACAACAGCCCAAAAAACCTAAAATCTGATAAAAATTTGGCACCAAAAAACACTGCCTGCGCAAGGTTTGACACCAAAAAACCTGTGAATCAACCTTCCTTTCGACACCCAAAGATGCGCAAGGTTAGTCAGATTGCACAATGAATTACAAATTGAAAAGGGTTTCAAAGATGAACTAGAGGGAAAAATCCGAGATCTTGCATCTCAGTTGAACAAGGAGCGTAACAAAGTGATCTATTTTGAACAGCAAAAAACTGAACTCAAGCGCTTCAGGCAAGTGGCATCAGATCTAAAGTTGGAAAAATCAAGATTTTGTCACCTTTTGGAGCAACAAAACGGGTTCATGGAAAAGCTTCAAAAAGGAGCTTTGTTTTGGTTTTATTGTGGATTAGGGTTTAGGTTTTGGTTTGATTGTGGTGGTAGCATTTTAAGGGTAGAGAGAGTGGGGTTGGGGAAGGAGATAGGGGTGGTGCTGGCAACGTGCCGGCGGCAGTGGTGGTCGGCTTTGGGGCGACGGTGCTGACGATCGGAGTGGGGTGTGAGGAAGAAGTGTTATAAATTGATTTTTATTTTTTGGTTTTATAATAAATATTTTAACCTATTTAAAATGAGAAAAATTGAAAGTACCATTTTACCCCCTCATAATTTTGTCAAAAATTGAATCAATTTTGACTTTTTGGGTTGACTAACGGTCAACTGGATGGAATCCGTCTATTTGGACATCCGTCGCATATTTTTGAAATCTTTGAGACCTCTGCTGGCACAAAATAAATGTTAGGGTAAAGTACGCAAAAATTGAAAAGGTTTGGGACTGTTGCTGCAATTTTCCCTTTTAAAAATTCATCAAAGAGATGCCTGAACCCTAGGAAAATTATGTACATTAGAGCAAAGAGATGAATTGATCATACGTGATTTTAAATATGTTTTGGTACCAAAATATTCATCATACTAGTATTTCACTCGACCAAGTATTTCAATTCATTTAGTTTCCATTTGGAAAACTAAATAATCATACTTGAGTTAAAATATGTTTTGGTACCAAAATATTCATCATACTAGTATTTCACTCGACCAAGTATTTCAATTCATTTAGTTTCCATTTGGAAAACTAAATAAAATGTGTGGTTAAAAATAAAATTTAATCATTTATAAACTATGTATATAATCATGCAATCCCCTCGCAGTAATTGCTCGAGAACATTAGCTCAGTTCATTGTTCTTTGTATCTGATGAAGCTAATAGAATAGAAAGTGTTTACTTTTATTAACGTTAAGAAAAAGTATCTATATTTGTCAAAACATAGGAACTTATCTCTATAATAGAAATTTATCTTGAGAAATCATGTTTATAATTTACTGCATCAATTGAATTTAATGTAAGGTAACACACGTAACAACAATAAAGATAGTGATAATCATGAATAACTTTTACTTTTCTAAGAAAAAATACTAAAAATTTAGGGAAAAGTGCAGCAACGATCCCTAACCTTTCTAATTTTGCAAACTTACCCTAATCTTCATTTTCTGTCAGTGAAAGTCCTTAATCTTTCATAAATATGCAATATGGAAATCGTTAATTGACCTAGAAAATTGGATTTTGACCAATTTTGACTGAATTGAAAAGGATAAAATGATAAGTTTAAAATTATCACATTAAATAAGTAAACAAAAAATAAAATAAAAAATCAAAGAAATAAAAATGGTTTCTTCTTCATCCCCATCTAGGTGGTGGTGAGTGGAAGTAGTAGTGGCGGTGTGGGTCGAAGGTGGCGATGTCTGGTAAAGTCTTGTCAGAGAAGAAGAGACCTTGTCGGTTTTGATTTGGGGCGTTGGGTGGGTGGGTTTATTTTTATTTTTTGGATTTTTAATTTAAGTTTTTAACTTATTTAATATGAGGAAAATGCAAAGTACCATTTTACCCATTTTCAATTTAGTCAAAATTGGTCAAAGTTCACTTTTCTTGGTCAACTAATGGTCAAATGCATTTGGACTTCAGCTTCATATTTATGAAATGTTGGGGACCTTCACTTGCACAAAATGAAAGTTAGTGTAAAGTTTGCAAAAATTAGGAAGGTTAAGAACTGTCGCTGCAAATTTCCCAAAAATTTACTATTAAGGTTCACCAGCGGATAGATTATTGAGAATTAAATAAAAATTAAGAAGATTCAAAATTTAATTAAATAAAGAATTATTCATTCGATTCTACACTGTCAATTTGTCTTATTTAAACTATTTAGTACTGGCCACAATGAGCTAATTCTGGAAGAGAAACTTGAAAATTAACGAAAATAAATTTAAATGCAATAGTTTTGAACTAACGAAAATTAAACCCTAATTGATTTTAAAGAATAAAATAAAATCATGATGTTTCAACAATATAATAAAGATTTAAACCGTGCATTTGACCTCAAAATAAGCGTTTACTAGTTTGTCAATGTAGTTCAAATTATATACTATAAATGTGGAGTCTTTTTCTCATTAGAAAATACTCTCACATTTTCTCTTCTTCGTGCCGTATTGTTTCGTAATTTTATAACACGTTAATTGATGATTGTTCTTGTTTCGTGTTTGTCCATGAAGGAAAATACATTTCTAGATATCAATACTTTGGCGTGTTAATTCTTGTTAAGAAGCAAAATTTTATATTATGTAAGGAATATAGTATTGTTGCTATCGAAAAAGCACAAGTTTAATGCCCATTTAATTATTTCAAGGTAAAAAATGTATCAATCCAGTGTAATTATTTTTTGTCCCATCGACTCTGCCCTTGATTTACTGTATCGAATATAATATCGATGCAAGAAGGACAACTTCAATATCTCAACAATTCATATAAGATAATTCTAGAAGAATACGACGGAGTTTAATCTCAACAAGTAATTTGATATGTTATGTGAAGTTCAAGAAAGATTGAATATCCTAGAAGGAAAACATAAATAATATTTATGTACAAATGTTGATTAATCATTTCATACATTTTATGAATCCTTTCATTTGGTTAAACAAAGGGAAAAAAAAAAAAATAGAAAGAGGTGATGATCCTAGTTTTTCCCCGTTTGACCATCATAGAATCTATAGTTGTTTCCTATTATGCAACCTTTGTCCCTTTATTGTTGGTTAATTCTTGTTTTGAAGATATTGGCCAAGATTCATGAACAAAAGTTTAGCCACATCTAAAGATAATGACGTGAAATGCACGTATGGTGCAGATAAAAGCCTTGCTTGACAACCATTATTTGTCAAAAATAATATTTTAAATAATAATTTTTCGGAGAATGCATGTTCAAAAAATATGGAAAAATTTTGAATTTATGTGCATAATATTTTATTTTATGAATGGGTGGTTGAAAATGAGTATGTAGAAAAAAAGTTTTCAAATAATGATTATCAAATAGGGGAAAAAAATGCTTACATTAGTTTTTTTTTTTTTTTTTTTAATCCATAAACAGGTGAAAGCCTTATGTGTACGATTCATAGCAAATGGTTTGTAAAACTTGCACTTAGGAATTTTAAACTATAGAATATTAAAAGAGTAGTCGATCGCACTTCTTAAATATAAGATAACAAGTGAACAATTATTTGAACAGACCACAATTTACAATTAAAAGAAGAACTTTTAGTTCATTGCATAACTGTTTTAAAAGTGTTTATCAACTAAGCAATATACTTAAAAGTTTAAACATACTACTTACTACATACAAGTTGATGAAAATATAGTTCGATTTTTAGTTAAACCATAGGGGGGCTTAGAATGCAAGGAAATAAAAATGAAATAAAATGTAAGAATGTCGTTGGATATGCTGATATGTGACAGTAGCAACAATAGTCAATTCAAGCCTCTTTTATTATAGAGAAGAAGTTGAAATAATATTATGTGTACAAATTGGGGATCATATGGGATCCCAAACTTAGTGGATGATTTAAATGAAACATTGTGTAGAGTTCGATGATGAGTATGAAACAAATTAAAGTTTATTAGCCAATGCGATACTATGTACAAAGTTCGTTGGCCATGAGTGAAATTAACCCTATCATTGTATTATATTTACTAGTGAAGAATGCAATGGACGTAACTTACGAAAGCTTACTTTTGATGGCATAGTTGAGATCTTTGTTTTGATAATCTCAAGGCCGCTAATGCCACCCACCATAATCAAAAGCCTTTACTAAGACATGTAGAAATGAAAATTGATCACCAAAGAAATTTCGGGTTCAGTATATCATATGTATATATCTAAATCGACACCATAATGCCACAAAACCCAAAACCATAAATCACACTCAACCGGTTGCTATTTGGTTGCCCACTAAGGACACGGATAATGTTTATTACAGCCACACAATAGTCACAAAGGCTGAAAGAATAGGGAGAGATGAGAACACTGCACATGAAGCACAAAACAAAGGCGCAACCAGTAACTCTCATAGAAAGGAGCAGCAATAACGTTTCTCACACTCAGCCAACAAAATGGGAGCTAGCATATATAAAAGGGGAACATTACATAAATCAGATTTTTAGTAAATACTATTTCAAAATTAAGGATATGGTATTAAATTTCAAAAATCAGGTTTTCATTAAAATTTATTTATGATTTAATTAATTAATTATATATTTTATTAATAAATATATAAATGTCACAGATATATGAAATTCAGTCACAATTCAAAAATTTAAGGTCATAATTCAAAAAATTTATAGGTTACAG
>CAIGRN010180053.1:0-23990 GCA_903798345.1 Fraxinus anomala | reverse complement strand
AGATCACATCACATGAAATTTCCATACTATACATCCATGCTTGATCCATGTCATTCAGTTATGTCAATTTACAAGACCATTGATGAGTTTAGTTACGATATACGTAGCGAAAACCGCTTTGATCCTATATTGATATGATTGATGGACCGAATTGTTTGAGGATGCATTCAGTAATAATAGCAAAATACTAAGTACTCATAATGTTATGTTTAATGTACAAATATAAGATAACACATATAACCCAAGTGAGAGATTGTAAGGATTTNGCGAAAACCGCTTTGATCCTATATTGATATGATTGATGGACCGAATTGTTTGAGGATGCATTCAGTAATAATAGCAAAATACTAAGTACTCATAATGTTATGTTTAATGTACAAATATAAGATAACACATATAACCCAAGTGAGAGATTGTAAGGATTTTAATCGAACATGTGAGATTATATGTGAAATATTGTGTATTAAATTAAAAGGCTATCAATTTTGGTTAAACCCGTTTAAAGTGATTTAATAAGGTTTCAGTATTTTGGGTTTTGAAGTATCCAATTAAAGTATGAGCTTATATGTGTAGAGACCAGACATGTTCCTAATTCCATGATGGGCCGAATTAGGTCAATGGGCCGTTAGTATAAATATACGATTATGGTCCCCGGATCACATGTTCTGTTTATTCTATTCTGATTCTCATTTTCAGAGAGAAACAAATGAACAATGTGTTGATTTGGAATACTAAAACCGTATGACTTGTTCATTGCGATTACCATGTCTCATTTAGGTACGCTTTCGCTTCAATTCTCAAGTTTTTGATGATCCAACATGAACGATTCTTGTGACGGTAAATAATTATTATTTTCATCCAACATGGTGATGGTGGTGCGATGGATCTAGGGTGGGGTACACACAGTGGTGGTGATAGGTGGTAAGATCTGTGGTAGTGGTACTAGTACATGTAGTGGTATTGTAGATCTGGGATTGGGTAAGGCTGATGGTAATGGTTGGTGCGATCTGTTGTGGTGGTGATGCGATGCGATGATAGTATGGTTGCTTTGGTAGTGAGGTGATGGTGGCTATTGGTGCATGTGGTAAGGTGATGGTGGTGGTGAGGTGGATCAAAGTTCGATTAGTGTCGGTGTCGGGGTTGAGGTTTGGATTGGGTCGCAACTATTTGGGGTGGGGGTGTGATAAAAAGTGTTTGAGACCAACTATTGGTGTTGGTGGCCGGGGGGTGGGGGGGTGGGTGGGGTGGTGGTAAAGGGTGGGGTGAATGGTGTTTGTAATCAACTATTTGAATAAATAATGTATAATCGATAAAATGAAAAATTTGTGACCAATAAATAATATGTGAGCTAAAAAAATATAAGATTACAACTAAATTTGTAGTCGTGACTCATAATTTTTTAAGTTATGACCAATGAATTCGATAGTTTGGATTGAGAAATAACTTGTGAGAAATTAATTTGATAATTTATGACTATAAAATAAGTTGTTACCTATAAAATTTGTGATTTGTAATCGAGAAATAATGCGTGATCAATTAATTTGGTAATTTGTGATCGGTAATAAATTGTGACTAATGAAATTTATGATTTGTGATCGAGACGTTTAGCAATTGTGATTATAAATTGTATAATATTGTGATCTTAATATATTCAATTAATAAATTATTTTTAATTAATTAATTATTTAATAAAATTTAATTATGACCCGATTTAAAAAAAAATTTCAAACTTATTTCTTAATTTTATATTTTAACCAATGTTCCGTTAAAGTGAACATAAGAAACGAACTTCAAAATTAAAGCTCGAAGCTGCTAAGCCCGCCAACCACGAGCCCAACCCAATATATGAAAACGGCATTAACGTCTGAAACTAACGGCGTTAGGCACAGCGAAGAGGAGGGAAGTAAAACTATTCAAAACAATATCCGAAGGCCATTTCTCCCTTTTAATTGAACCGAAGTCTCAAAATCCCGCTCTCTCACCTTCCAACCCCAAAAAGGGAAATTCAGAAGCACTCCCTTAGTTTTGCCCCCCAATGATTTACTCAAATCAGGGCAAATTCGCATGCAATTGAGGTCAAATCAAAATCCCTAATTTTTTCTTTTTGATATAATCATATTTGGCTGACACTGTTTAGTTAATTTTCCGGATACTATAGATGCAAATGTTTTTGTTTCTTTTCCTTATCTACTGGTTTGTGTATCTCTCTTTTGTTGTCTGTATTTTTAATTGATTTTTGCTATTTGTAGAGCGGTTGAATACAGTGAAAATGACTAAAGTTGCTGCTGCCGGTCAATTGCCTTCATCCAATGCTCTTCATTTTAGGGGTGGAGGTGGTGGGGGCAGCAACTTAAAGGTTGCCGCTACCGCCACTTTGAAGCGAAAAACACCCTCGGAGTTAAGGGTAATTTTCCCGGTCCTAGTTCTTGCGATGTGAACTTTCGTACTATTTTTAATGTGCTGAAGCTTATAGAATTTGTTTTTTTGGTTAAATAGTAGTGGTGCCATGACCTATTATGTTATTTGATTGAAGATATGTGCTAAGCGAAGATGTCATGAAACTGGGATTCAATTTGATTTTAAAAAGCTTACAGAAGGCCTTAAACTAAAAATTAACTGCTGCAATGTTCAGGCATTGCTTTTTCCAATCTTAATCACGTGGGTATTTATAAGCTTTTTAGTTTGGCTTATGCTTTATCATGTCTTACATATAGTTTCTGCTTTACACAATACTATCCTACAAGTCCAACATATGAATTGGAACTATCAATCAAAAAAATTTATCATAGAAGTCATAGTCCATTCAATCTATAGTTTATGTTGTCCTATGCAATCGTGTGGAGTGAAATGAAGTAGTATTTTGAGATACCATTTGCTGAAAGGAAAAAATGTGTTAACTCATTTTCTCTTGTAGTAACTAAGTAATTCAGATGCTGAGATGCCTTACTTTGTATGTTCAAATGATAGGGAGAACTACTGAAGCGGAAGAATTTAATTGAGCTTGTAGATGAATCTCCAGCTCCCATAACTGGCTATATAAGGTAAATTTGTCATGTAATTGTTTACAACTTCTCTGGATCGTACTAACTGGCAAATTGCTTGTTTACTGTAGGAACACAGATGGAGCAGTTTCTGGACCTAAGAATTCCGATTCATCAAAAGCACCACGATACATTGATACACGTGTGGATGAACTATTTCCTGTCCGAAAAAACAGTATTAGGCTTCGGATGCTTTCCAAGAAGGAAAATGTTAAGGTTGGCTAAGTTTTCTTTTAGATGTAATTAGTAGGTTATTTAGTACATTTTCATACAGTTTTATTTACTACACCATGTCTCAAACTCGGATTAAAAAATGCTACCTTTAGCATTTCTTATAAGTATATGTGTTAAGTAACGAATCATTGGCAGGAAAATTTTCCAATTGAGCACATTGGCGGCCTGAAGAATCCCCCTGTCATTATGAATGTGGAGGCCAAGCCTCAACAACCAAATTTGTGGTAGAGTACATTCAGAAAGTTTTTCGGTCCATATTTTACTTTGTATTCACGTTGCTGATTGAATAATGTCATTTATTTCATATCCTTGAAGCGTGTACAGTACTTTTGCTTCAAGAGGTGGCATAGACTGCACAAATAAAATTGATATGACTGGAAACTGTAGTAACAGTACCTTTCGGAGTGTCGCACAGCTATCGCAGGATGGTGAAAATTTAAATGGCCTGTCAATAGTTGACATGGTATTTTTTTTGCCATTGTAGTCTTTGTCAACCGTGGTGTATATTTAGGTTTAGAATGTAAAGAACGCTTTTTCATTTGTAGGACAAAGCTTTAAAAGGACTCGTTTCATGTGAATCCCTTACTGCTTCAGTTCCACTCAATGAGTCTACTGATATAATTGGAGGTATTATGCCACAAAGCTCTTCTTCAGAATTTCATGTTCCTGGCCGGAAAACTCCACTGGATTTGACCTTGAAAACTACCATACGAGTTTTGTCTTCATCCTCAGTGAATTGGTGGGCTCACTGTACTTCTTGATTTTCTAGTGTTAACTTGTCCGTATATTGCTTGTACTTATTTTATTATGGTGCTTCCTTGTCCATGCAGCAATCTGGAATACATTTATAGTCCACACGTGTTTGATGAGCTACTGTTCTCATGCATGTTCTGAATGACTTAAAATGTGAATGACTAGTCTTTAACGAAAGAAATGCTGTAAGCATCGTACAGATGTTGACTTGCCAGCATTTGTTTCTTCCCTGTTCGTCCGAGATTCTCTCTTTACCTTAGGTCCAGTAGTTGAAAACTTTGCTCAAAATTTTTATTCTCATTTGGATTTCATTTCATACAAACTTTACTCAATCTCTATATTTGTTGTGGTCAGGGAACCATGTGAATGCTATCCTTTGCTCACATGTGAATGCTATCCTTTGCTGCCCTTATTTGTTGTGGTCAGGGAACCATCATCAATTCTTTAATAGATCAGTCACACTATGGAGTGAAGGATTTGATCAGTGAATTTTTGGTTCCTTCTTCAATGTGGAATAAATAACTACAATAAACATCAAGATTTGAATTGATATATCTTGTTAACCTTTGCTGCTTTTATTGGTTCTGGTCAGAGACACCATCACCAGTTCTATAAAAGATCTATGAGACTGAAGTTAATTATTTCATCAATGAATAGTCAATTCTTTCTTCATTGTGTAATCAATAGCTAGGACAAATATCAAGATTTCTTTCTTTCCATTTTTGACTATTTAGCTGGCTTCAGATTTTTTATTTTTTTTCTCTCTGTAATCTGACAAGGTTTATGAGTAAAGCATCAATTTCTTTTACCATTATACCCCCGTCTCATGCCATATGGCAAATATATTTTGTAAAAGTTCTTGTTACCATCTGGAATAAAAACCTCGCAATGACTGCATTGTCATTCTTGTTTCTCTTTAATTTCCAATCTATGCTCCCACTCTTTTTCTCTTGCATATAATCCATGAAAAATATAAAAGCTACACTGCTTCTTTTATTTTTATTTACTGAAATACTCATAGTTGTCTATTCAATTAAATGATGCTCATGAGCTTGTGCTCATCTATCGCATTCTTTGTACTTCTATAGGTTCCATAGGTTAGTCAACTGTGGCAGCTTCGGTGGTATGGCTCAGTTTATGTATATTGGCTGTTCTTCAGGTCACAGTATGCCACCATCTCCAGAACCTAATTCCACCAGTCAAGTAAAACATCTAGGGACTTTAAATTCGTGGTTGCACCCGCAATCTACTCTACCACGTTCAGCTATATCAGCATTGACCATATCTGGGGCAGGAGGTATTGCAGTTCAACCTGTGTACTGGAATCCTTTTAACTTTTCTTCTCCTTTCTTCTCCTTCCTTTTAGCATTAATAAGTCTATTTATTAAGGGCAAGTGGACTTCTTGAGTAAACGGCAACAAGCGTGGGAGGATTCATTTCGGAGTCTTTACTACATGTTTCGGAAGAAGATTTGTGACATATTTTATGGTAATGACCTAACCTTTTGCAATTTTTTTTTGTTATAAATCTGTAAATAAATGCTTGGTTATCTCTGTGCCGAAAAGTGGTGCTCAAAGCCCTTATTTACTGGGTAAATGTTTTTTGTGACTCAAATTCTTGTTTTTAGTGGTACAATGATTGACTAGAACTCTTGGACCGGTAATATTTGTTAACATTTCCTTCCAGGTTTTTGGAATCAGAAATATCATTCCATTTGATTACATTTTCTTTGTGAACCATCCATGGTCCTACTCTGGACAGCACATTCTTCATAGCTTTTACCTGAGGATGTTATCGCAGCCTAGCCTATCTTCCCATTTTTTTAGGGGAAGTTGTGAGACATTTCTGTCTATTCTGAATTTGTCAGAGCTTCTGCTACCTTTTGGTTATGCTTTCTTTTATCCCAGTGATTTCTAATTCCTTAAGATGACTTCTGAAGAACACTCCTAACACACCTTTCCATCTGAATCATTGGCCTCTCGATCTCTATACATGACCCCTGATGAAAGTCCATGCACTATGTGTTCCTGGATCAACATAGAGATGGACTTCAGTGTTCTATTTAATGCTAAATTCCAATTGTAAGTGAAATCAGAAAAGTGAATAATATTGTAGCTTGTTGCAGGGTAAATCAGCTTCAAATGTTCTTTATTAATTTGTAATTAAGGGGAGGATGAGTTAAATGGTTGGGTATGTCCATTGTCCAGTTTAGAGTTGCACAGAAACAATGCATTTAGAGTTGAAATACTTGAACTACTCGAGAAGAGGCATGAAATTCAAGAACATCAGATCAGTTTATTATTCTCTGTATCCAAGGACAGTGGCCTCTATCTACATTTCAACAAAATGCCTTTCTCATAATCAATATGCTTTCACGTAGTCCACGTGAATTCTCTATAGAATTGATAAATGCATCTCTGATGCAGCATTGGTACATTTGAGAATTCTCAACTGACTAGTTGTAATTTGTAAATAGCCCCGTAGCACTAGAACAAGGACCTAAAGTACTATGACCTCAAGTGGTTGCAAAAGATTTCATTTCTTGAACCTTTCGGAAGTAGCAGCTTTGAATCGAACAAAATGGAAAAAAAGGATTCATGTAGACGAATTCAATTTTATTTGGATTAGGGCTTAACTTGTTATAATTATCTTCTCACATCCTCGGATTAAGGCTTATGTTCTTGTAATTAGCTTCAAAGATCCTGTTCTAAGCCGTAAAAACTAAGTGTGTCCTACTTAGCAACACTAATGTTGTTTCAAAAAGGATGATAACAGAGGCATGAAAAATCAGAATAACTTGCCCAAACTCAAGGTAAAGATTGCTGGAGCTTAAGCAGGAAGATTTGACAATTGATTGTTCTCTCACAGTCTCACTCTCTAGACATGTCCCTCTCTATCAGGAAGCTTCAAATTATGCCATTTATAATCATCATGACAACTTCCTAATAGTGTTAGAAAGCAATGTCCATGATATATTATGTTTTGAGGCTGGCGATCTTTCTTTTCTAAGTTTTATCACATGTAGATAATCCTATCACTTCTTTCCAATTCTTATTACAACGAGAAAGAAGTAATTTGCTAATTTTTTTGAACAGCCTGCACTGCGCAGTTTGTAGTCATGTTCACTGGGTGTAATGGTGCCTGCCGTGCCTACATATCTCGCTCAACAAGATATTTAAGGTCACTGTTGAAAGAACAGGTAACATTTATTTTCTTATGGAAATGGACTAATCTGAACGACTAGAATCTAAATTTGGTATTGAATAATAAATACTTTACACACCATCCTCAGGTGGCTATATGATTTCACATATTTAATAATTTTGAAGTTTTTATTTCTAAATGAAATTTGTCTTGTTGATCTACAACCTAAATTTATTCTGTTGATTTTAATTTGATTGCAGGATGTTTCTTTTTCTATGCCGCTTTGCAAATCCAAAGTGGATGAAATTATTGCAGAAGACTTGGTTGAACTTTCAGAAATTGAAAAATACAATCTTGGAGAGGTTTCGAATTTGTTCACATAATTTCTTATTCATTATCTATTGGAATAGCTGAGTTTAGGTCTAGGATAAACTATGAAGCCTGTGACAAATTTGAGGGAAAATAATCACTTGGTAATCAAAATGATATGGAGTTATTGACTGACTGTCCCTTAAAAGGGATATGCAATCATCTCATATCCCAAATTTGTCGAGAGACATGGAAAAATGAATATTTTCATGTTTCACAACAATTTCTGTCTCATTCTGAAGTTGGCAAATATAACTTCCACACTGGTAAAGTGAGACTTGTATTGCATTCATTTTGAGTGTTCATGATTCCAGTGAATATATATTTAAGCTAACTCCATTTTTTTTTCTAATTAATGTTTTTGAAGTCATTAATGGAATAAGGTTCTGGTGAATTGAGAAAAATTAATCTTCGGTTACTTGATGAATCCTTTTCTGATTTTCCATTAAATTGTGCTCAACTGAGCGATGCAGACTCGACGCCTAGAGACCCTGACTAGTGTTGACAACAGCCCAGAATCTTTGTTGATGTTTACTGGAAATAAGAATGTACATGGATTGTATGATTTTCTACTAAATTATAGGTAAATCTGATAAACACGTTTATATTTTTTTTCTTTCTCAGTCAAAGGAGGAAAAGTGTTGAAGTTTGTATATATGGTTTTATGTGATGTTGTCATTAGCTCAATTTTCTCTGTTGTTTGTTTTCAGATCCTTTTTGGCCTCTTTGACGGGTGAGGATGTTCCCGTGTTGTATTCACCAGTACCTTTTCAGAATGCTGCTCTCTTTGCTCCAGAGGTGAGTCCAGTCAGTATGTGGTGTTGGTAAAGTAATGATGCAAATTTTCCTACTTTTCTGTTTCTTTCTTTTCTTTTGTACCCTGCAGCTTGACAGCATTTTAATTTGTATCGCCGTAAAGGCAATGTGTAGTTTTTTGTTTATAGTTACGTAATTATCGTGTGATTGTTTGACGATACAAGGGTCATAGTAAAAGTAAGACAAAATGTATATCATATCCTTAAATCATAGTATGGTTGAAAATAGGGACAATAGTGGAATCACAATTGAGTATCTTGTTGTTTGAAAGAGTACTTGGTTTAGGTACTTAGATTCGATTGAAGGACTAATACAAATAATTAGAGCAAGTTGGACGGAATAGAAAAGTGGTGCAAGTAGTTAAGTTCTGCACTATAGTCAGAAGACCAACTATACTATATGGAATTAGATTGTTGGGCTGTTAAAAGGCAAAAGGCCCACAAGATAAAGTGAGCATAAATAAGGATGTTAAGATAGATATTTGACCATACTAAATGGATAAAATTAGAAACAAAGACATAAACCAGCGAGGCTGTACCAATCGAGGATAAATTAAAGCAATGTCGGCTTAAATGGTTAGGACATGTCTTGTGTAGATCTAAACAAGCTCATTTTCACAATAGTAATGTGATCCCAATAGAACAAGTTATAATAAGGAGAGATATAACAATACTAACATGGTTCGATGTGTTTGTTAGACATTCGAGTTCATTAGACCTTTCAATGCATTCAAGTGCTGAATCAGATGGAATGGGGAAAATAAAATGTAGTTGGTCCAAAGTTTTTCAGAATAAGGTTTATCTTGTTTTTGTTGTTGCATTATGTAGCTGTCAGTGACTAATTAATTTCTTTTTCCTGTGGCTTTTCCTGCCTTTCAATTTTTGCGAGTAAAACATAGAAATAACAAAGGTAACAGAAAATGATCTTTTTAAAGAAATCGCAATGTCCCTGTCTTTTAATCAACTTCTTATATTTTAAAAATGTGTTTTCGTATTTAACCCATCCATCCAGTTCTATGTTAAATGGGGAAAATTCAGCTTCTGGTTTTGTAATTTAAAGAACTTGCTAGGGATGTACTTTTGAAGTAAATCATAGAATTAAGAATACTGATTCCTAGCTGCATCAGCCTTTTAATAAGCGACTAAGGGACAATAAATGTGTTTTCGTATTTAACCCATCCATCCAGTTCTATGTTAAATGGTGAAAATTCAGCTTCTGGTTTTGTAATTTAAAGAACTTGCTAGGGATGTACTTTTGAAGTAAATCATAGAATTAAGAATACTGATTCCTAGCTGCATCAGCCTTTTAATAAGCGACTAAGGGACAACTGGTTTTGCAAAATTTACTCGAGATTAATTATGGGTCACTTGATTATGCAGGTTAGATGCAAAGAGGTGAGGAGAGCTGATCATATAGCTTCCCAGCTAAAGGGGACTAGTATTGATGGTGAGCCTTATCAGGGTTCGTCTGCAGGTATCTGTTACACTGTTGAAATTAAGGATGCTTATCTTCCCCCATGGGTAATTTCTGGAGTATGCGATGCTATGCAGTCTAATGGGACTGACTTCGAAGCCAGGTATGCCAAATTCTCATTGTAGCTGACACTTGAGCTGTGTTAACTACAGACTTTTTTGCATTTTCTTCATTATTTCTGAAATGTTGAATTGTGTTGACCACGTAGATTGTTGCATTTTCTGGAATCCTGTGGTCTCTCTAGAATCGTAAGGTCCAACCCATCTTCTTCATTCCTTGTATATATAGAAATAGTAGTAGAAAGGTTAACACAATCAACTAGGCAAATAACCAGTCACTTCTGCAATTAAATTTTGCAAGTTTAACTGACTGTTTAGCGTTAAGCCGGCCTCTGTTTTTCTTGAGAGTTCCTGCAGCGCCGTGAGGAATTGTGTTGGATAGATTGGGGTAAGGGCAGTATTCTTTGATCATCTAATTTATGCATGAAAATATGCTGATTGGAAACACTGAATTAACTGGCCTTTGGGGTTGAACCTTGGACCAACTTTATATGATTGGAGGAGAAAGAATAAGAGGAAAGAGAGGGTTCGCTAATATTCTGTGTTTTCTGGAAGTCCATTTGAGAAGTTCATTCCCTTAAAGCCAATCTGTTGAATTAACTTTTTCAATTTAAGTGCTACCACCAGACACACCCTAACTTTTATTTTCTAAATTGATATCAGACAGCTTCTTGAAATTTTTGTCATTGCTTGGCAATACAATTTGATTCTATCATTCAATAAAATTGCAGGATGAGATATAAGTTTCTCCCTTTCCATATCGTAGAAGATTATCCTTTGCATGTAACATGGACGTGTTTCTTTGACACTTAAACGTACTCGATTAGTTGCTTATGTATCTATTTGACTGATTTGCAGCTTTATAACAGAATCCTCGTCAATTGGTTTAAATGTTGGTCTGGGTGTAGCCAGAGAACAACTGGATCAGCAAGCTACAGCAGGGAAACCATTGCAAGAATGTGGCGATTCTTTTGGTATTCGAAACACCACTCTTTCTTCTCAAATGCGTTCTGCATTTTTGAAGGGATTGAAGTACTGTGGCAGTTCTTACAAAGCTTCCATATCACCGGTTTGAAATACAATCAATTTACTATATTTGCGAACCTGGAAAACACGGCATTTGTCTCAGTGTATTTTGGCTCTATCTAATCTAAGTGATACTTGTGTCCCATTTTTATGTATTCCTTTCTATGGCTCTTCAAACTCGATCAATCGAGGGTGGGCTGTTGCATCGACAGTGCTTGTTCACTTAGGTCAGCGAAAGTTTTTTGGACAAATGAAAGTTATCGCATCTGTTAAAGCATCTCGGTGCAACCTTTTATCTAAATATTCTTGGATTTATGTTAATTGATTAAAGTTGCTTCTACTGAATTTCTGGGAATAGTTTTATAAATTGCTTCTATTGGGTTGTTGGCAAGAATTTTGGATTAAGTTCTATATACGGTTCAGTTGAAATTCGTCGATGTAACGATTAAAATGAAGTGTCAGCGTGTACTGTTTGGTTAGTAAATTAATAACTCTAAAGGTCACTATACTTTCATGCTAGTTGCAATCTGGTCACTGAACATTTGCCTAATTACAATTAGGTCACTGAACTTTAAAAACAATGATATAGTTAATTATCTCTAATGAATAAATAGGCCTAAAAATACTTTGTTGATCAACTTGAAATTTTACACTACTTCAGTGATCATTTGTACGTAATCTGACAATTATTACAAAATTCACACTATTAGGAATGCACATGTAGGAAGGAAAAAATAGGAAAGGGTGCGAATAACAAAGTAACTATTACAGTTCTCGTAAAAGTTAGGGTTCGTTTGATTGCAATAATGAAATTTAGATAGAAAGAAAATGAATTTTATGGAATTGAATTGCCTAGAATTTGTTTTATTGAGAATTGTCAATTAATTGTGTTTGATTAATATAAATTTTCACCTGAAAAATATTGAAATTTTGAATCTTTTAATGTTCGTTTGACTTTATTTTTCATGGAAATTATCCATTAAAGGGATATAATTTTTTACAATTGGGAATATTATTTATTTTCATTGCAAATAATTAAAAAAAAAAAAAAAACTGCCTAGAAACTAATTCCCATCAAAGTGGTGGGAATTGATTTATCTCAAAAAGCAAGAAAATATGGCAAACCAAGAAAAGTGAAAAATCAATTACCTGAAAAAAGTTTTCCATTTTTCATGAAAAACTTGACCTATCAAACAGGGTCTTAGTGATGTTTTTCTTTTCTCAAATATTTGCATTACCCCACATGGATGTTCATGCTCAAGATTACCATTTTATTTTGAGATCTCCACTACATATGGGACAATGATTATGATTATGGGATTTCATATGTTTTGCATTATTTTCAAAATATATTTTTCATTCTTATTTTCAATCACACATTTTTTAATAAAATATTATTACACATAAACTTAAATCTTTTTTCTATTTTTTAACCAAAAATTCTCCATCAAATCACCATTCCAAATGTATTTTTTTACGTGTCTTATTTACTACATATTATTTTTACAAAAAAAATGGAGCTCAAACACGCTCTAAGTTTTTTGCATCTGCCATATGATCTCTTTACGTGTCTTGTTTACTACTACATATTATTTTTTTGTTTCAGTTTTTTGAAAAAAATTATATTGATTTTTCCTTGTTTTGCTCGGTTCACACTTTAGTTGAATATTTATGTTGGATTTTTCTTGTAATATTTGATCAACTGTTTCTCTTTTATTCAAATGGAGTTGTTTTTACTACAGATTGAACTGTAGATTTATTATTTATCACTGGTTGGTGTTGCCGATACATTAGTAAAGGCTTAAAAATGGTTATTTAAGAATCTGCAACATAGATGTTGGGGTGGGTATGCATAAGTTATGACTTAATTGCTCCATGAAATTAAAGAGACTCGATTGCAACTAGGGAGAAAGTTCAGTGACCTAATTGTAGTTGGGATAAAAGTACGGTAAACTTCAGTAATCGAGCGTTGACATTTGTTTGTTTTAAAGGCTTCATCAGTGAATTTCAGTAGGTAAGTTAACGAAATCTGTGATATGATTGCTTTTAAAATGAAGTTTAGTGGTTTAATCGATCCAAATTGAAGTTCGATGACCCGATTGTAACTAGGGTGATTGTTCAGTGACCTCAATTGAAATTATCCCTCTATTTAACTAACACATTACTTTCCTAATCCTCCAGTTATTAGAAAGAATAAAAAGAAAAACTGTGGTAATTTTTGGACATTGGCTCAATGCCGTAATATGTGTATTCTTCAATATATATATATATATTGTATTAAATAACAAGATTAGTCAAATATCAGGATACGTGTCATTTAATTGAATAATACTATTTGTAAATATCGCTGATGAACAATAGTTTATATGATAGTGAGTCATTGTCACAATCTTCAATGAAATTGTAATGCATTTTTATTCATTAGAGAATGTGACAATGACCCACTGCCACATAGACGATTAACCATTGTTGGTGCTTATGAATAATATTACTTTGTTTAATAAGATATTTTTAAACTGATATTAAACGTCACTTGTTATAGTTAATTTGTATCAACTAGCAGCCATGGAGATAAAGACTTCAGAAGAGAAGGAAAGTGACATTCAATCTTTTACCAAGATCTTTCATACATCAATGTAATTAAAGTTTATGCTTATTATGTATTTAATGCTTAGTGGTTAGGAGACTTGCATAAAAATATATGAGCAATTATATTAAATTACTAATTAGTGGAATTCGTGGACGTCTCGTCTCATAAATCATTTTTAGCAATATATCATTATCTAAATAATCTATAATTTTTTATTAAAAGGAATTTGTTAAAGAGAATAGCACTTGAAGAGTTGACACTTTAGATGCAAGCATATTATCGGCTTGTCGACAGAGCTTCGGAAAATTTAAAAATTACTTTTTGAGACTAAGAATTTTCTTTTGAACGTGTTTGATAATTTTTAAAAGTGCTTTGTTCGATTGAAGAGTTTTTAGTGGAAGTCGATCTATTGTAAGTTTCTCAGAAATCTATTCTACACGGAACAAAAATAAAAATACGCATTATTTTACCTTGTTTGGACATTGAATCGGTAAGGCACAAAAAATAAAAAATTCAAGCTTTAAAATTATTAGTTCCATCAAAGTCTTAAAACAAAAAACTTAGATATGTACTCAAGAAAAATATTAATTATTGGACAGATTAAAACAAATTGGTGCTAATATACTTATTTATTGTTTTTTTAATCAAGAAAATGATTTCATTCCACATAATCAACGAGTCAAAGATTGAACAGAAGTTTACTCTTTCAATTAGTTGACCATATATATCCTATAAATAAATAAAAATTATTTTTATCAAATTTAATATGGCAATTCACCGGCGCATGGTTAGCAATGGCAATGGACCAAGCCGAACCGGCTCAGCCCGTATAGGCACGAGCTCGGCTCGTGCTCATTTGTAACGAGCCGAGCTTCTGCTCAACTTGTTACTCGTGGGTCGAGCTCAGGTCTTAAATTTTTTTTTTATACTAAACCTTTAAAAAAAACATAAACATTTTCTAAACCTTTTTTTTAGATAAACATTTAAAAAAAAAAAACTGTTATTTTTGTTATTGTGTTCTCTTTTGAGTCTTGATTTGTATACTTTCTGAGAGTGTTTGATATTTGAAAAATCTTGTTTTACTAAGTATATTATTGTGATTTTTTGAGTATCATTAATCTCTACTCTTGCGGTTCTTTGTATATTTGAAAAAGTTGTCTTCTATTTGTGAATCATACTTGACTTTAACATGGTTTCTGCTAAGTTTGAAATTAGTCAATTTGATGGAAAAATTGATTTCAATATGTGGAGTAAAAAATGAAGATTATTTTAATGCAAATGAGATATGTTAGGGCCTTAGATGATAGTTGGCCTGCTGATTTACTTCCTGCAAAGAAAATTGAACTTGAAAAAGTTGCTTGGAGTACTATTTTCTTATATTTATCTGAAAATGTGATAAGAACTATTGGTGAAACAAAAATTGCTTCTGAATTGTGGACATGCAAAATATGTAATAAAGGTTACTCCAAATAAGTGTTTCTTATTGAAACAATTATTTTCTTTCAAAATGGACCACTCAATTGATTTGGATGAAAATTTAAATAGATTTACAAAACTTACCCAAGACTTGGTCAACTATGATGAAAAACTTTCAAAAGATCAAATGAATGTACTCTTGTTAAATTCCATTAATGACAGATATAAAAACATCGAGGTTGCTCTAGAGTATGGTATGGAAGAACTTACTACTGACATGATAATAAATTCTTTAAGAAATAATCTAGAGATGAAAGCTGATTCCAGTAATAGTCAAATTGGAGAAAATTTATTAGTAAAAGGGAAATGTTTTGGTAGATCAAATTATCATTCTAAATCTTTTATTGAGAATAAAAACAGATTTAGTGATAAGAATAAGTCCAAAAATAAGGCTAAAGGTAAGATGTGTTATTATTGTGGAAAGTTGGGTCATTTTGCTAAAGATTGTTTTAAGAAGAAAAATTATTCAAAAGAAAAGAAGTTTGATGATGGGAGTAGTGATTTAGTATATAATAAAGCTAAGTCTGATACTGATTTGGTCTTTTTTAATATGGAAAAGCAATTGAGTGATGATGAATTCTTGACTTAGGTTGTTCTTTTCATATGTGTCCAAATAAAAACTGTTTTCTTGAGTTTGAAAAGACAGATGGGGGGCAAGTTATAATGGGAAATAACTTTACTTGTAAAGTAAGAGGAATATGTACCATAAAATTATTATTGGAAAATGGTAATGTTCTATTTCTAAAATGAACAAGGTATGTTCCAGATGTGAAAAGGAACTTGGTGTTCTTAGGTATGTTAGATGATATGGAGTTTAACATAAATTTGGGTCAATGACATATTAAAATTCTTAGGGGCAATGATTTAATCATTAGCATCCCTATGAGACATGGTCTCTATTTTTGAAAGCTAAACCACTACTTGGCTTAAATTCTTCTGCTGTATCTGAAAATTTTACACTTGCAAAACTATGGCATGATAGACTCACATTGGCAAAAATGGTCTAAATTCTTTACATTCAAAAGGAGTTTTCGAAAAATTAAATCTTAGTGATTTTGGTTCTCGTGAAAAATGTATTATAAAAAAAAAAGTTAAACTACCTTTTCCAATTGGAATTCATAAATCCAAACAAATATTAGAGTATTTACATGCTGATTTGTGGGGTCCTGCTACTGTGTGCACTTTATCTGATTTTAGATATTTTTTTGCTGATCATTGATGATTTTTCTAGAAAATTTTGAGTTTTCTTATTAAAACATAAAAATGAAATATTCTCTGTTTTTAAAGATTGGAAAACTCAAATTGAAATTCAAACTGATCACAAGATAAAGTTTTTGAGTATTGACAATGTTTTAAAATTTTGTAATCATGAATTCAATAATTTTTGTAAAGAACATGATATTTTAAGAATAAAATTGTCACATATACTAATCAACAAAATGGAATAGCTGAAAGAATAAATATAACTTTATTAAACAAAGTTAGGTGCATGCTTTTAAGTTTTGATTTGCCTAAATTATTTTGGGATGAAGTTGTTATAACTGCTGCACATCTTGTTAATAAAAGTCCTACTAAAGCTTTAGATTTTGAAAATTCCTGAATCTATTTGGTCTCAAGGTTCTGTGAATTATTCTCATTTAAAAGTATTTGGTTGTGTTGCATATGCTCATTAAAATGTTGGAAAATTGGAACCTAGATCATTTAAATGTGTTTTCTTGGATTATGATGAACATGTTAAAGGCTACACATTATGGATTAAATGTGAAAAGGGGTATAGAGTTATTGTTAGAAAAGATGTTGTTTTCAATAAATCTATAATGCCATATTTAGAAGGAGAAGAAAATGTTTTGACTGATAAAGATGTTCAAATTAAGATGGAGCATCTTCAAATTGAACAAGAGACTCCTATACCTGTAGTAGATGAATCTGGTCTTGAACTTGAAATTGAAAATGATCAAGAAATCGACCAACCTGACCAACCTGATTCTACTTCTCTCCCTTCTGATGAGTACCAACTCACAAGAGATAGAGAGAGAAGACTTATCAGACCTTCTACTAGATTTGACAGTGATAATTTTGTTTCCTTTTTCACTTATCAAGAGCATTTTGAGGATGAGCCAAACTCTTTTGATGATGCCATTAAATATAATGAAAGTAAAAATTGGATGATAGCTATGGAAGATAAAATGTCTTCACTTTTGAAAAAAAGACTTGGGAACTTGTTAAAAGACCTAAATGGCAGAAATTAATTGACTGTAAGTGGATCTATAAAATAAAATAAGGGGAAGGAGATGGTAAAAACATTAGATATAAAGTTAGACTTATTGCAAAAGACTTTATTCAAAAAGAAGGGATTGACTACACTAAAACTTTTTCTCGTGTTGTGAAATATACCACCGTTAGATGTTTGCTTGCTCTTATTGTTCAATTTAAATGAGAACTTGATCAATTGGATGTTAAAACTACTTTCTTGTATGGTGATTTAAATGAAAATATTTACATGAAGCAGCTTGTTCGTTTTGAAATTGGAGATCCTGAAAATACTATTTGTTTATTAAAAAGATCCTTATATGGTTTAAAACAAGCTCCTAGACAATGGCATAAGAAATTTGATACATTTGTTTTGAAACTTGGTTTTAAAAGAAGCCAGTATGATACCCGTTTATACTGTAAATGTGATGGAGGTATAAATTCTCTTTATCTAGTTTTCTATGTTGATGATATGTTGCTTGCTAGTTGTGATAAATCAGAAATTGATGATATTAAACTGAAATTGAAGTCTGAATTTGAAATGAAGGATCTTGATTCTGCTAAAAAGATATTAGGCATGCAGATTTGGAGAAATAAATAGAAAGACTTTTTATTTTTGAATCAATATGATTATGTGATTAAAATTTCAAAAAAGTTTAACATGTAAGATTGTAAATATGTAACATTGCCTCTTGTTAATCATTTTAAGATATCTTCTGATTTTTGTCCTAAGTCTGATAAAGAATATGCTAGAATGTCTAAAGTTCTTTATGCAAATGCTATTTGTTTTGTTATGTATTTGATGATTTGTACCAGACATGATCTTGCATTTAGTATTACGACTTTGAGTAGATTTATGAGTAACCCTGAGAAAGAACATTGGAATGCCTTAAAATGGTTATTTAGATACCTTAAAAGCACACCTAATTTAGGTTTAATGTTTAAATCAAGTAAAAATTGTGTTGCTTTAAATGGATGTATTGATTCTTATTTTGCTGGAGATAGAGATAATAGGAGATCGAATTCATCCTATTTTTGTACCTTATGTGGTACAGCTATTAGCTGGAAATCATAATTTCAAAAAGTTGTTGTTCTATCTTCAACAGAAGTAGAATATCTTGCTGCTACTGATGCTGCAAAAGAGGGAATGTGGCTAAATGGTTTACCGTCTGAACTTGGTTTTGTTGATAATTATGCTATGTTGCTATTTGATAATAAAAGTAAAATTTATTTGAGCAAAAATTCTATGTTTCATGATAGAATAAAGCATATTGATGTTAAATATCATTTTATAAGAGACATTATTTTAAAAGGAATTATTAGAATTGGAAAAGTTTCAACTCAACTTAATCCATCAGATATGGGCACAAAAGTGATTCTTTTGAATAATTTTGTAAACTGTTTGAAACTTTTATCTGTTAATTCTTTATAATAACATGTACATGTACTTAGAGCAAATGAAAATGATTGAGATTATGCTTTGGACTACACTATAATATCCCAAATTCTGGTAGCAAGGTGGAGAATGTGGGATTCGAGCCCCGTTCGAATGGTGCTCCTATAATTTACACTAAAATCGTGTTTTAGGTGTTGCAACTTTATTGAAATTGCACTTTTAACTAGATGGAAACACGTGTTATGATCTGTACCATTGGATTACCTTCTAGATACTTCTACCCTGTATGGCTTTTCATTTGGTTTCGTTTTGGCTAGGGTTTTCATTCTCTTTCTCTCTGGTTACACCATTTCAAATGAAACTCTCTGATTTTGTTCTCTCTGTTGTTTTTCTTCTCAAATTACTGATTTGGTAATGGTTGATCTGTAGTAGTTAGCCTCTATTTAGTGATATTCTGGGTGAATATTCGTGAGAAAATTTGGATTCTTTCATGTTGCTGTTTTATGAGGCTTTGAGGAGATTTTTTTGTGAATCTTGCAGGCCGACTGTTGTATTTTAGAGAAATAAGTGTTCTATTTTGTACTCAGTGATTTGGCCGAACATTTTGTAATATTTGTTGACATTTTGGGCTATGTAGTGGAACTGAGCACAAATTCAATCTATTGGATGCTCAACTGGGGATGTAGGCATTAAAAGCGGTCACCGAACCTTCGAGCTTAGGTCGAAAGAAATCGATTGTGTTTTCTTTATTTTCTGCACTTTATTTTTTTGAGAAGATATTCATACCTCTATTTCTCGATTTAATATTGTGTGTGTCCTGGCCTTACAAAACCCAAATATTCAATGTCTCCATGTAGCATTGGGAAACTAAAACCCTTTTTTTCGAATGGGTGTGATTTTGGTAGGTTATCTCCCCATTGTAAATTCAATAGTTAAAGTTAAGTATTTCTCATTGTTGGATTTTTTGATACCCAATAAATTCGGACGATGATGTAAAATCGATATTGGATAAGTATTGTATCAACACTTAAGATTAATGACCCGACCCTAAAACTATTTAGGGCTATTGGAAGCAGTCTAATTAATTAGAGTTGCTCATGGTCCGATTCCTTACTTAGTGGATGGCTTATTTGGCCCACTTACTGTCTTCTTGTTGGGCTGGCCCATTACTGTACCCTAAGTGATCCTATATATTTCTCTTCTTCACGATTTTGTCATTTTAAGAGTGTTTTGGCCCTTTGTTTGAGAGAGAGACACGGCTACTTCCCTTTGTGCTTTGTGCTTCCCGCTAGTAATTTGTCTTGTTAATCTTCTCATTGCTCCCCAGCCTTTGTGGCTCTGACTTTGGGGCTGCAGAACATCTTCACTTTGTGTCCTAAGTGGGTACAATTGAAAGCAGCTTAAGAGAGGAATAGTTTGAAGGTTTTGGGTCGATCGATTGGGTGTTGATTTGGTTGGTAAACTGAGCCCGGTTCTTGGTAATTGGAAATCATTGTTCAACACACATTAATATGAACGGGCCTACGTCTCTTCAACACGACAACAGTAAAGATGAATACTTGAAAACAGAAGGAAAGTGACATCCAATATTTTGTATCAAGAACTTTCATAATCTATATAACCAAAGTCTACTAATTAAATGCTTAATGATTGTGTGATTTGCATGTAGAAATGACTGGAATATATTAACCAGTGCCTTAGTGATAAATTGAGATCTTCTACGAGTTAAATATCATTACAATCTCTCGCAATACTACTTTTCTCACGCTTTTGAATAATGAAGAAATTGGAAAAAGTCATAGGCACTTGGAGAGTTAAAAGGAAATTTTTGACCTCGTTATTTTTTAGGGGTGATGTGGCCAATAGATCCGGTCGTTTCACGTCCACGTAAACCTTTATTTCTGCACATTTGGATGAATTGTAAGTCACACATAGCCTTCTTCGAAGAGAGGGAGGCGGTTGTGTACGCTTTAATGGTGGTCAAGTAAGTTAATGTATAAGTGAAGGGCGTGGGACGTGCTAGAGATATAAGTTACCAAGTATTGAAAGGTTGGATCTGAGAGGGTATCAAGTGAATTTAGAGAGCAAGTTTATAGTTGAATGTATAAAGTTCAATTACCTTCAAATGATACAATGTGTGAGCTTTTATAGTGATAGGGGATAAATGATAACCGTTGGATGAAGTGACACATGGAGTGATCTTGACGATTGAGGTCCTCTCTTAGGTATTAATTCGTCAATCTTAGGCTTACAAAAATTTAATGTTTCGGACGAGCAGCCATTTTAGAGTCTATTCTGACTTTTGAAATATAGACTAGCGATTTGACCTTTGCGCGCCTTTTACAAAGACATCATTTCAATCAATCGTATGTAAGTGAATCCTATATGGTAGATCCTTTAATGATGTGTACTAGAAGATGCGTCTAGTAAGTGTAGATGTTATGACCTTCGTACTTCATCCCTCTGATTCTTATGGTACTTCAGCTTTAGCACTAATAGAGGGTCGACCTGGCCATGGCCTCACTTCGGCTATGTTGGAGGCGACGTGGGGTGCGAGCCTTGGTAGTTCGTCTAGCTGGTTGTCATGTTGGTGATCTGGAGCATCTTCATGAGGGGAGTAACAAATATCTTTACAAAAAAAAAAAAAAATCAATCAGGGTGGGGGAAGTACGCTATTTTGTACTTTCTATTGATCGTTGCTCCCAATTCAAATGCAAAAAGTTTTAAGTATTGAATCATATGTTGCCAAGTTGGATTAAAAATCTATTGGTCAAGAAACATCATCAACCATTGAATATAAATTTATAGCTTCCAATTATTTCTGTGCTCTATGTATCTTGTAAAAGGAAATAGTGAGTGGCTTATAATTATTATTTTTGATATAATGGCCAACTTCCTTACTTCATCGGTAGTGATATGCCATTTTTGTAATCTTTTTGTAGTGGTAAAATCGAGCACATTCTTCATGAATTGAATTAGATCTAAATCATTCTTAGCGAATACTGTAACAAATTAACTAATTTTTTTCATTACCTCTATTCTATGGTGCCAACCATCAATTAAACTATCAGTATGGATATCATACAGATAGGTAAAAAAATAATTTATAAAAAAAATAATTTTTTGCTTATTTATAGGTTAAAAAAAAATTACTTATTCAAAATATATGGATATCATCCAAGTCCCTGCTTATTTATAGGCTCCCCTTTGCTCATTTCTTGACCATCCTCTATCAAAAGAGATCTATGGGTTCTCTTCCTCATGTAGTAGAAGACCACCTAGGAATTCTTCAGATTCTTAGTAATGGTTCCATTTTCAGACTTGAAGAAAAAGACATAGTTTTCCCCATGAAAGTCCATGACGATGGTTCTGTAATCTGGAAAGACTGCCTATATGATAAGAAACATGACCTCCACCTCCGCCTCTACAAACCCTGGTCGCCACCCAATCCCACAACCAAGCTTCCCATTCTCTTCTTCCTCCACGGCGGTGGCTTTATTGTGGGCTCACGGACGTGGCCCAACTGTCATAATTGCTGCCTCCGCCTCGCTTCGGGGCTGCAAGCACTCGTAGTGGCGCCTGACTACCGTCTGGCGCCGGAGCATCGCCTCCCCGCCGCCGTGGATGATGCACTAAGTGCTGTTAAGTGGCTGCAAGATGAAATTCTGGCGGAGAATAATTCTGATGCATTTTTGAGAGATGGGGTTGACTTGGATTGGGTTTTTATAGTCGGTGATTCCTCCGGCGGAAACCTGGCACATCATCTGGCGGTAAAGCTAGGCCCCGGGTCACCGGAGTTGGCACCGGTTAGAGTGCGTGGTTATGTGCTGTTGGCGCCATTTTTCGGTGGGATTGTGAGAACCAAGTCTGAAGCAGAAGGGTTGCCTGAACCATTTTTGAATTTGCAGATTCTTGACAAGTAAGGATATAATATTTATGTGAGCTTATTTGATAAGATTTTAATTTTAACTACACATTTATAAATTCACAATTTTTGTCAATTGCCCATTTTATCAATTCTAATAAAAAAGTGACGAACCGGCAAATAGCCCATTAATCTGATTTCTACTATACTTGCAAAATTTAATGCGTTAGACTTGATATGATTAAAATAATTACATACATCTCCCTAAATTCTATTTTTGACACAATTGCTAGTGGACAAAAACGTATTTTTTATTGGTGAAAAACATAATTATATGGGACATTAAACCTGATTGGTAAAATAAGTTAATTACAGAGTCGAACAATATTAATTATTAATAAGGAAACACTAATGTAAAATCTTGTGTGCAGGTTGTTAATTGTTAATGTGGAAACATTAGAATGTTGACATTAAAGAGATCTTGATGTCTTATTATTGAGATCAAATCACGTGATTATTATTAATGTGGAATATACACTATTGTGGAATCTTGATTTTTTTTCCCATGATAATAACTTTAGTATGATAGAGACGGTGCCTTAGTGGGAAGGAAGATGAGATTAATTTTTATATTGTAACGAATCGAGATTGAAAAAGAGTTATTTATAATTAAATTATATTGACCAGAGGGTTATATATTTCTTTAAAAAGTAATCAGTCTTAATCTTGATGGCTGCTAAACAGATTTTTCTATAAGTGAATTTAGGCTTAAGTCTAAATGTCTTGCATTCGCAATGTTTTATATATATATATATATATATCTTTTTTTTTTTTAATTGACAGATTTTGGAGGTTATCGTTACCAGATGGGAGCACTCGAGATCATCCATTTGCAAACCCTTTTGGGCCTTTAAGCCCAAGTCTTGAATCCATAAAGCTTGACCCGATAATGGTAATTGTAGGAGGAAGTGAGTTGATGAAGGATAGAATTGAGGATTATGCCAAAAAATTGAAAGAAAGGGGAAAGAAAATTCACTGTGCTGTGTTCCAAGGAAAGCAACATGGTTTCTTTACAGATGAACCATTCTCAGAAGTGGGTGGCAAAGTATTACAAGAATTCAAGAATTTCATGTCTAGAAATTCAGATTAAACACAGTGGGTTAGGTTTGATCTTTTAATAGTACCAAGTACGAGTACTTGAGCTTTCTTTTTCTTTCTCCTCTTTTTGCTTAGTCCAAGTTTTCATTGTAACGTAGGTTCTGGATCTGATGTATTGTAAGCGTTATGTCCTAGGTCCAATCAACTTGAAGCATAAACACTTTAAATATATATATATAATCGATGCATATTAATAGCAATATTTATTATTTAATTGAATTTATATTCTAATAAATTAAATAATAGAATCCGTAGATTCAAGTCTTGGTGATTTGTTAATCACAAGGAGTTGTGATTGTGAGATACAAATTACATATGACTGAATCTTAAATCGTCCGTG
>CAIGRN010180050.1:0-10018 GCA_903798345.1 Fraxinus anomala | reverse complement strand
ATATTTCCCATATCTAGCCGATGTGTGATTTCTTACTCCCAACATAGTGCAACTACCTACCACACATGAGCAGAATAACGGGGAACCTCACAAACTAATGCTGGGGAAATAGGACAGAACGGACGTAGAACTTCAGGGCAATTGCAGACAGAACTTCATGGAACGTAAGAAGATGCCCCATTCATTGAAGTAGCAAGAAAAAAGATGGGCTCCAACACTAAAAATGGGCAGATCCTTAAGGAACAACAGACTGCATGGGATAATAGATATCTGTCTAAGTCAGTGGCAGCACAAGATACCCCCAACTTGCATGGAACAACATCTAGGACTGCAGATTTTGAAGGTCCTAGCACGGAGGCAACGGGTAATGATAAGTTCAAAGGAAAAATGGATGAAAAAAGGACTACAACAACAAACAAAGATAAAAAGAAGGGAAACTCCCTTCTTATATCATCATGAAGTTAGCATCATGGAACATAAGGGATTTTAATTTACCCCTTCAACCTAATGGGGTTTGTCACCTCATTAGAGATCACAACATAGACGCTGTGGCAATCTTGGAAACCAAACTTGATGACCGTAAGTTGCAATGAATTATGAGGAATAATTTCAGAGGATTTATGTAGGTGAATAACTTTTCAACTCACCAAGCTGGCCGAATTTTGCTTATATGGGATCCTTTGAAAGTGATTATGGAACCATTGGAGATCACATCACAAGATTGATGCAGGCCCAAGTAAGGCAGCTCAATGCAAGGCATTTCGAACATATTTCAGATAGAGCCGAGATGGCGAATAGTGCACTTGAAGCTACCCAATTGGAACTCCACAATCAACCAAATAACGTTGAACTCCAAAGCACAGTGGCTCGACTGAGAAAGTAGGCTGTCAATTTGGGTGACGCAGAGAAAAGTTTTAACTTCCAACAGGCAAAGTGTGCTTATCTCAAAAACAATGACAAATGCACGAAATTTTTCCATGCCATGGTCAAGATGAATGCTAAAAGAAACTATATTGCAGCTGTGATCAAGAAGGACGGTACTCCTACTACCTCCCAAAGTCAGATTGTCGATGAGTTTGTTGATTTTTATGGCACGCTACTGGGAACAAACAGCCCATGTGTTGACATTAATCTTACCATTTTCGTGAGAGGGCCTGTGGTATCATTGGAAGAAGCAAGCTCACTTGCTCAGGACATAACAACATGAGATCTAGGAAGCCTTATTTAGCATCGGGGAGGAAAAGTCAGTCAGGATCGAATGGCTACCCTTCATGTTTCTTCAAAAAGATTTGGGACACAACTGGGACCGATTTTGTTAAAGCAATTGAAGAATTCTTCACTTCAGGTATAATATTAAAGCAAATTAATCATACGACCATCGCTTTAGTCATGAAATCTAGTCATGCATCTACCGTTGGGGATTACAGTCCAATTGCTTGTTGTAATGTGATCTACAAGGCCATTACAAAAATTCTCGCCTCTAGATTGGAAGGTATTCTTGGTACCATCATTGACCATGCTCAAGTAGAGTTTGTAGAGGGATGAAGTATGTTGGAAAACATACACCTTGCAAGAATTAAAGGTACAACAGGAAGCGGGTGGCTCCTCGATGCCTTATTAAAGTTGATATGAGGAAAGCATACGACACGATGAATTGGGTCTTTCTTTAGGAAATCCTTGAAGGGCTGGGATTTCCCATAAGGTTTATTAACTGGGTTATGCAATGTGTTTCTACTCTGACATACTCACTCAAGCTAAATGGTAACTTGTATGGGTCTTCAAAGGTAAAAGTGGCCTTAGACAAGGGGATCCACTCTCACCCTTTCTTTTTGTAATTTGCTTGGAGTATTTTTCCAGATATGTAAAGGCTGCCACTGATAACTCAGATTTCAACTACCCGAAGTGTGCACAGTTGAGAAATACACATTTGGCTTTTGCGGACGATCTAATGCTCTTTTCTAGAGGCGATGTTACTTCAATTAGCATTTTAATGGATTGCCTTCCAAACTTTGGAGACATGTTGGGACTTAAGATGAATTCTACCAAATCGAGCCTCTACACTGCTGGAATTTTTGTATAAGAATTGGAAGATATTCAAAGCTTAGCAAACGTTTCGAAAGGTACCGTGCATTTTCGATATTTGGGTATTGCCCTCACGACAGAAAGATTGAAGGTCAGCTTGTATGCCCCCATTTTTGGACAAACTTGCTACCTATATATGTTCTTGGACGAGGACAACATTATCATATGCAGGTAGAGCCGAACTGATCAAATCTGTGCTACAAGGGGTTGCATGTTTTTGGTTATCTGTTTTTCCAATTCCAGCCACGGTCATTGAAAGAATTATTATGATGTGCAGAAACTTTCTATGGGGGCGAAGAAGCCACTTATCGCATGGAAGGATACTTGTCCACCCAAAAACGATGGTGGACTTGGTTTTCAAGAGAGGAAAAGCTGGAATTCAGCATTGCTCACCAAATCATTATGGAATACACATGATAAGAAATGACACGTTATGGGTACGTTGAGTCAATCATGTATACTTGGGAGGAACATCTTTTTGGGAGAAATCACCACAAAAATATGACTCTCCTTCACTTAAGAGGCTGATGTGCACTACTCACCAATTAGTTCAACAGGAAGGGTCCATCCATAGAGCAACCCAACTATTAGCAAACTGGTACCAAGAGGGCAGTCTACAGATTTCAAAAGCTTATGACTATTTTCGACCGAGAGAGACTGTTAAAATCTGGGCAGCGGATGTTTGGAAGCGCGTATCATCCTAAAATACTCCTTTGTTCTATGGTTAGGTGCTCACTCGAAGCTCCTCACAAAGGACAAATTGCAGCACTTGGATGTTGATCGTAACTGTGTTTTATGTGGAGCTGTAGTAGAATCTAACCAGCACATTTTCTTCCTTTGTCCGTTCAATTCTTCCATATGGAGGCAGATTCAGAATTGGCTTGGAATTAAAAGGTCAATGTCTACATTAGCCAGTGCACTCAAGTGAATTAAAAAAGAGGCATGTCGGACATCTTGGCAAAGTAAAGCTAAAAGAATTGTATTAACTAATACCGTTTATCACACATGGATGACACGTAATATGAAGATTTTTTAGGATCTTCTACCACATGTTGATGACATAGTAAGACGAATCAAAACACACAAATACAAAGTTATGTTCTCTTTGTATCTGCATGTTTTGATTCATTTTGAGTCATTGAGTCTTTAGATCCTATTATGTGTACATCTTTTCATTTTGTGTTTTTCGAGTATGTCCGGTGTACTTGTACTTGACACTTGATTTTTGTTCACTCGAGTATGCTCCATGTATTTGTATATGAGTTTTGATCTATAAAATTTTACATTTACCAATAAAAAAATATTGATAAATGAAGATGACACTGAATCTCTATAAAAAACCAACAAAAATTTCATATTGCAAGAAAAATGTATACTATCCATACATGTACTTTTTAGCCATGTAATCAATTTGTCAAAGAGTAGAGCCGCATATTCTTACAAAATAATTTTTGAACTATATTAACTTAAGATTCAATCCATATACTAGCGATAACAATTGGATTTTTAACAATGTACAAATGTTCAGTAAAATAAATCATTTACACCATTTCAAGAAGTTTTCATTTTTTACCTCATTGTGTGCATCAGTTTTCATTGTTCAAAAAAGTTCGTGTAGACGCGCCTAAGCGTGAAGCTCGAGGCAAAACGTTTCGTTTCGCGCCTAGTTGCTTTTTTTTTTCCAATTCCTAAATGGTTGGATTTTTTCTTTCTACATTTTCGTCTTCCCTATGCTCGCTTTATTAATCTTTTATTAATTTTTAATATTATTTAAAAAAATCTTTTATTTGATTTTATTTTCAAGTTTTTAAAAAACTTTATCTGTAAAAAATAAAAAATTGACTTTATCCAATAAAAAGTTAAAAATTAAGTAGCTTTTGTCTAGTTGAAAATTGAAACAATGAAAAATAGTCTAATTTTTGCATTTCGAAAATTGTATAATTGTATGAATTATTTAGTATAATTTTAGATGTTTGATATGTATTATTTTAATTATTAAATGATTTTTAGAATTATTAAAAATTTAAAATAATATTAAAAAATAAGAAAACATTTTACGTCTGGGCCTCGCTTAAACTCGTAAAGTTTGAAACTTAGCCTCACACTTAGTCACACTTTTTACTTTTAGAATACTGGTATTAGCATTAGTTTTTCAAAGATGGTACAAAATACCTCTAGTCCCATTTAGTAGAGATTAAAAATAATTTTTTAGTAAATTTTGATAAAAGTTGAGGGAATGTGTTATAGAAAAGTAGTGAATCTTGTGAAATAAGTGGTTGAAATTAATTATCGATTTTAACTTCTATGAAAATCAAGATTTTAGTCCTACCAAACATGAGATTAATTGCTTACCCCCACAAAAAAATCATAAATAATAAAACAGGAGGATGAATAGGCATCAATCAAACACATTGGCAGATTCTCTCTTCTACACCACCAATGCAACTCTACCTCGTTACTGCTGATGAATATTTGAGTTAAGATAACAAGGTCCACGGTCCACTCCTTAATTGCCTTCGTTTCAAGTACGGAACCTCAAACCTTCTCGATAACATCATTTAAAAATGACTCGTTCAATTCCTAATCGTTTATTTCACTGGTGTTTGTAACAAAACTATGTGGTATTTTCTGATCCACTCAATTTTCTGCTATTTATGCACAAAATAAATTCCACGCGTAACTACAATTTTCTTGGAAGAGAATAGCTTCTCAGTTATTTCATTCATTCTCATTTAAAGATTTTAACTTTATTTCTTGGAATGAGTTTTCACTTGGTGGGTGTGTGGGAATTGCGAAATTGAGGTGGGTTCTAGATTTAGAGTGGTAAATCTTAGTGGTTTTGCTGTTTGGGTGAATTCAATTTAAAATGATGGCAGTGGCATGCCATAATCTTGAGTTTGGAAGAACAAGGTTTGATTTTTTGGCTTGTGGGTGCTCTTCGAATGCCTCTTTTGATCGATTTCCTGTAAGGAATTATGCTAATGGAGCAGTTAGAAATGTCAATAGAAGCTATGAAGCTCGAAAATTGTTGTGTTTCCAGCCTGAAATTGGTCCTCCTCGTATGTTTTCAACAAAGATGCCTGAAGCTTTGCTCCCAGGTACTGCTTTTTTGGTCCCTGATCCAATTTTATTTATTGGTTTGATAGTCGAATTAGTTTTTGAAGTTTTATTCTTTGAGATTGCGGTTTTTATTTCGTTTTTGGTGTAATTTTAGGGGTAACAGATACTCCACCAGTGCTAGATTTGAAAAAAGAGTCAAGAAGCCCTGCTTCCCTGACAAATTTGTTTGAAGGAGTTGCAGAGGACCTTCTAACACTGAACAAAAATCTACAGTCAGTATGTTTCTTGTCAAGATTCAAAATTTTTTTATATACTTTGAAAAATTTGTTCTATACTTTTACATCCAATAGCAAAGTTTTGATACCACGTCGACATTTAGCTTATGTAAGTGTTTTATGCCGCTTACTGTGAATGACTAGCATATATAAATTTTCTCGTTGAGAAACTTGCCACGCCGTGGTGGGGCTGTGTAGCAAGGAAAAGGGCACTGTTTAAGGCTATCTTTGATTGCATAGAGTTGCACCTTGGTTTTGGAATTCATTAATTCAACCGTTAGAGAGAATTTCTCTAACTCTGATCCAGAGGTCAATTTGATGATCACAGTATAATAATTAAATTTTTCTTGTGGTGTAAGAACAGCATGTCAAGATGAGCATATTTTACCGACAACTCAAATTAGGATTTAGTTTGTGTGACAACTCATCTGACTGGTTAAGTGTAGGCTTGGGTTGGGTTGGGTTGAGTAGAATTTGATGCCACTAGATATGCACTTGCCCTTTGAGGAAGCCATCAACCATAATGGGAGATGTGCTGCAGCACTCGCGCTGATGGTGTAGAATTAGATTCTTTGTACCAAACTGGGCCTCAGTGGCATGTGGTGTTGCTTGTATACATCAAGTGGGAAGAAATGTGGTGGACTGAAAAATATTACAATTGGCAGCAAAACTGAAGATACCTGATTGCTTGTCATAACTTTCACAAGTTTGGTTTTACATTAATTGGAGAATGAGAATCTATACATTAATATTCACAAATAACAGTAATTTCACTTTGCAGTAACTTTGTCCCAATGTCAAATACAGTAATTACAAGACAATCTTCATGGTTCAGTCAAGGCATCAAATGTTATGATGTCAAACTCTGTAATATGTGCAAAAGCACCTTTGATGGAGTCTACATTATTGTGTTGCTTCATCCTTTTGATCTATCTCTTGTAATTACATTATTTGAATCTTTTTTGATGTATGTTAAGTACGCAAAATTCCAGTAATTACAGCTCATTCTGAAAAAAATTATTTCAAGGTTTTATGGTAAACTTCGCATTTGATATCCAACTGATTATGCATTCCGATCCCATATCTGATAAGAATTTATTTCAGATTGTTGGCGCAGAAAATCCAGTATTGATGTCTGCTGCTGAGCAAATATTTGGGGCCGGTGGAAAGAGGATGAGACCAGCTTTAGTTTTCTTAGTATCAAGAGCCACTAAGGAAATTGTTGGCTTGAAGTGAGCTATCTGATTTCCTATTTGTAGTACTTCGTAATGAAAATTAAGCCACTTACCTATATAGAATGCTTAATTGTTCAGGGAACTGACGAAAGAACATAGACGGTTAGCTGAGATCATTGAAATGATCCACACTGCAAGTTTGATACATGATGATGTATTAGATGAAAGTCACGTGCGAAGAGGTTAATTAGCTTTTGAATATTTGTGCTGTTGATTCTTTTTTGGTAGGTGTATTTTTCTCCAATGAAGTAATCAAGAAGTTGTGTGTTCTATTAAAGAAGTTAGAGCATCTTCAAGAAATTCTCTATTTTTAAAAAGTATATTATACAAACTAGAGATCATTTGTAAGTTTAGAGAGTAAAAACTTTTAAGTACTCCAACATGTTCTTTATATTTCACACTTGATTTTACTACTCTCAAAATTTACTGTTTTTTCCAATCTTCTATTTTCGTTAGCTTGCCTCCAAATTATCATATTATTTTTTTCTATTGAAAATTGAAATACTTTGAATGCATTTAATTAAAGAGAGTGGGTTTGGCTCTCTAAATTTGGAGAGCCAAATTCACCCTCTAGAGTATAATTTTAAGGGTTGACTTTTAAAATAGAGAGTATCTTATGTTTAAAGAGTTTTGGAGATGCTCTTAGCCTCTATCATTGGTAACACTCAAGTTTGGCTGTTGTTTTACTTATGAATTTGTGGACGTAACTTTGATTAATAATCCAGAAATCAGTTCAATGAAAACATCAGCTGCTAAAACCGCATTTCACCTAAACCCCGAGGATTTCACCATGTGCTTGAGATATTTAAATAAATTAAGAAAGACGCTCATTGCTACTGTTTTCTTTTTCAATTTTTTTGGAGCTAGTTCTTTTCTCCTGCTAGCCTTGCCTCTGTGGTCTCTTTTTTCAGGGAAGGAAACTGTTCATCAATTATATGGTACCAGAGTGGCAGTGCTGGCAGGTGATTTTTTGTTTGCACAATCATCATGGTACCTGGCCAATCTCGAAAATCTTGAAGTCATAAAGCTTATCAGCCAGGTATATCATACAATACTTTCGACGTAAAAATATGATAACATCAGTTGCTTGATCCAGAGGAAAAAAAAAAAAAACAAAATAATTGACTTCCAAACAAGCTTGTTAATTTCTTCACATTGCAGCAATACAATTATTTATGTGGATAATATTGTAGGTGATTAAAGATTTTGCTAGCGGTGAAATAAAGCAGGCATCTAGTTTGTTCGACTGTGACGTTCAACTGGAGGAATATATGATCAAGAGTTACTATAAAACAGCCTCCTTGATTGCTGCTAGCACCAAAGGAGCTGCAATTTTCAGTGGGGTCGACAGTTATGTTAGCGAGCAGATGTATCAGTATGGTAAAAACTTCGGTCTCTCCTTCCAAGTCGTTGATGACATTCTGGATTTCACTCAATCAGCGGAGCAACTGGGAAAGCCGGCCGGAAGTGACCTGGCAAAAGGAAATTTGACTGCACCAGTGATATTTGCATTAGAGAAAGAGGCAAGATTGAGGGATATAATTGAATATGAATTTTGTGACACCGGTTCCCTAGAAGAGGCCATTGGTATTGTCAAAAGCTGTGGAGGAATCCAGAGGGCACAAGAATTGGCAAGAGAGAAAGCTAATCTAGCAGTTCAGAATCTTCAATGCCTCCCTCCAAGTTCATTTCGTTTTGCGCTCGAAGAACTGGTGAAGTATAACATGGAAAGAATAAAATAAACGTTCGTGACGCTGACAGTTAGTCGAATCAATGTTCGACATGAAATCATTTGATGAGCCGACGGAAGAAGTCTAGTTGGGAAAGTTGAAGCCTCTGCCATTGCTGATGGAAGTGCCATCATAGAAAAGCAGCTTGTGGTTGTATATTTATAGGTAATGCTGAAAAATGTAACTGACAATAGTTTATTAATAGTAAGCCCTTTTTGGACAACGGCCGAAAGTTGGCGTAACCAGTCAAAAACATAGAATGAGGCTCAGTTAGTATCAACTATCAAATAAAACGTTGAACCTAAATAAAACTTTCGAACTTATTGTAAAGCTAAATTAATCTGATTCAAAATCATTACCTAACAATTAAATGAGGGTTGATTTCCGATTCTCAAAATAATTATCCACCTTTTATGTCTTGAAGAGGCCTTCAAAAGAATACTTGAAGAGGCTTCTGCCTCAATAGCAGCTGCGCTCACTAAAGCTGTGAAGGAGACCTCATTTCTAGGTTTTCGTATTTTCTCAAATATGTACTTTGTTTGCAATTAGGTTCGTTCAATTCCCAGGAATTTTTGACTTGTGCACAGAAGACAGTACCGATTTCTCGTCTTTGCTATTTTGGTGTACATAGTTATACTGAGCTCCTCTTTCGTAAAGAGTGATTGAAAGTCGGGCAATTAGCACATAACGTTTTCACATTTCACTGTTATAGTGGAAAACGTTTTCACATTTCATTTTTTTGATATTTTCACCATTATTTTCACCTTTCATTGCGTAAAAGGTCATTTTCATCAATTTTCTCTATTAAAAATTGTGAAATGATGAATATACCATTCTTTTTTAATAAAAGAAAAAGAAAAAAAATTAATTGCGACCAGTCCTAAATATTTTTAAAAAGCGCAAATAGTTCCCAAATAAATTATTAAAAGTGTAATTAGTACATGTGTTCATACATTTCACTATTATAGTGGAAAACATCCACACCTTTCTTTTTTTTGACATATTTACCCTTAATTACACTTTTAATTGCGCAAATCATCATTTCTATCCATTTTCATCTAGTTTGTCAATAAAGAAGAATATACTCTCTTATTTAAAAAAAAATTAAAGAAAATTAATTTTTTAATTTCTAATTTTTTGAATAATTTATTTGGGACTCGTTTGAACTTTTCAATTGTTTAAATTTTTTTAATAAATTTAATTGAAACTCGTTTGCATTTTTTTTTTAAATTAATTTTTAATTTTTTAATAATTTATTTGGGATTCGTTTGCATTTCTTTTAAAAAAAATTTTTTTAAAGAAAAAATATTTTCTAATTTTCTAATAATTTATTTGTGGTTCGTTTGCACTTTTTTTAAAAATAATATTTAATTTTTTAATAATTGATTTGGCACTCGTTTGCACTTTTAAAAAAATTGGGACTATTATTGCAATTAATTTTTTAAATGTTTTATTTAAATAGGAGAGTATATTCATCATTTCACAGCTCTTTATTGAGAAATTGGATGAAAGTAGATAGAAATAATGGTTTGCGCAATAATAGTAAAATGTAGGGACATTATGTGCTAATATAGGGAGAGAAAAGAGGGGGTGATAGGATTGCACAATAACTGCTTCAATAACTGTTGTTCTGGAT